>JAHDVE020003926.1:0-68407 GCA_022606495.2 Halesus radiatus
ATAGGGATTTACTGGTTAGGCAAAAAAATACCAATATCTGTCGGTGGGCAAAGAATAACTCTAGGGCGCTACAAAATAAGATTTTTTTTAGCTAACAGCCTCTGGGCGAATAAAAAATTATTTATTAATTGATAAACTAAAGTTCTTAAAAACTTAAGACAAGATTTTTGTGCATAGCGCAAAGGGTAACAATTATTATTTTTATAAACAATAATTATTATTAATCTAAAACACTCATCCAAATTGAAAAAAACCTTCCGAGCAAAGATAAATGTCGCCGGCAGGACTCAAACCCGCACCCTTCTAATGTCCGGTTAGATGCTCTACCGTTGAGCTACGTCGGCTTATCGCAAACCCGCCAAGTTAATCAATATATACTAGTGTTCCATTTAATAATTACTGTTTTTTTTATTATATTTTCACCTGTAAACAACCAACTTTATTAGTATGAGAGAGGCTTGTAACGGCTAAATCCCTCAAATAGATGGCGTCGTAACAAATTATGTCTACATTTTGTTGGTGAAAATTGCTTTTGACTTGTCAAATATTTATTAATTGATAAACTAAAGTTCTTAAAAACTTAAGACAAGATTTTTGTGCATAGCGCAAAGGGTAACAATTATTTTTATAAACAATAATTATAAGCCTGAAACACTCATCAAATTGAAAAAAAAAACCTTTCCGAGCAAAGATAAATGTAATAATAATATAATAGCGCAACGGTGAATAACGGACATTAGAAGGGTGCGGGGTTCGAGGTCCTGCCGGCGACATTTATCTTTGCTCGGGCGGATGGTGTTTAAAACCAACCAGTAATTTATAAAAATAAAAAATTATTTCTTTATGTATTTAATAATATTATATTTGATACAAAAAAACATCATTACATATATAAGGATATAATTTTCTTACTAGCAGGATTTTTTTTTGGAAGACAGGAAAGAGTGGAACCTAGATCTTGGAACTCATTTTGTAGGAGGGAAAAAAACACAGAGGGCGCGAGTCATTTCACAGCCGATCTGTTGAACACAAGAACGAGTCGCACACGCGACCCGTTCTCATTTAAAATATGTCAACCGTGCACAAATGTTGGGCAAGCATTTAGCGTGTTTCAAATAGAAAAAGTAATACACCGAAAATGGGAAAAAATAAGAGAGAAAAAAAATAAAAAAGAAAACAACTCGCGAAAAATTGTTAAATAAAATTACTCGCTAATAATTTTTCTGAATCTGTCCTGCCTAAATCTATTAACCATTTGCTATTTCTGGACGAAATTATCATAATTCACAAATTTTTAGATGAGAAGTGATTTTACCATATATTTTCGCTCCGAGGAATGAGAATAATTTTATCGAAAATCGAAAATAATATTTTGATATTTTTTACGCTCTAACCATACGGACGTACGTGATACGGCCGCTATATCATCGCCCGAACGCAACAAACGTATCCCGTACGTTCAGGTTAAAAAATAACGATAACCGAAATCCACAAAACGTTCGTGATACGTCGTATACGTCAAGTTCGTTCCTGCGTTATCGCTTTTAGTATGCCGAGGTAAGCCGAAGCTAACGGATGTGTTCGGTTGTTTTCGTATTCTCCCATACAAGTCACGCCGCTAATCAGTGATACTCCAAGCACGTGGAAAAAAAACCGATGTTTTTTTACCTACTTTTTGAAAAATAACCCAAAGGCAGGACGGTTAAACAGATTATGCACTTAAGAGGAATAACTGTGCGGCCTGTTTCATACAAAACTTAATTTTGGATATGAGGCCAAAATACTCACACAAACCTAATGATTTTTTTTCATCAAACAGTATAGTAAATATCTAGTACGGATTAGAAGTTATTTATTTATTTTTGTTTTACATTTTTAAATATAGGCCATTTAAAGGAGTGATTTTCGCGATTTTAGAGGCACCTTTAACAATTATTTGGGGGATAACGGTTATTTAAAAAAAAACGTTTTACCCCGTCTACTTTGAAAATATAATGAAACGTAAAATAAAAAAATAAATTAAAATAAGCATTAGGACTTTAAATTAAATTAAAAGCGACCAATTTACGTTTGACCACAAATTTGCCGTATATAATTTAAAATATTGACGGGCATTTTTTTTTTTATGTTTCGTTTTTATTTATTTCCATAGCAAATATGATAATTTAAAAAAAAAATACAATAAACCCGCGAATAATTTTCCAAGTTATAAGACTGTACTTCATAATTTAAAACAAAAATAAATAAAATACTTCTTACACGTACTAGATATTTACTAAACCTTTAATTAAAAAAATATATCAATCAGTTTGAATGGGTGTTTTGGCCTCCAATCCAAAATTCATTTATGTATGAAACAGGCAGCGCAGCCGTACCCCTTAAAAAGCCGATAAATTGGGATATTATTATTTCGTAATTTTTTCAAAAGATTATAAATAAATGAATTAAAAATTACTATATATTCCTGATGAAGAAAGCATCGCTTTTAAAACATATTGATATGTGAATATTAATAAAGTGGTGAATATAAAGTAATTTTTAATACATTTATTATTATGTTGCTCTTTTTACAGTTTAATTCATCAAGAAAAAAGTCTCACGCAGTATCTCCATCTTCAATTTCATTGTCTTTAAAACTCCAAGAAATATATGAAAAACCAGTATTATTACGAATAACTTGTATTGAAAAGGGAATAAGTCTTTTACCTTTATAGGTAAAATAGGTGAGTATCGTCTTAGATACGTCCGACTGCTAGCCGAGGATCTAATTCACCGCGCCTTCGACCACCTCCACCACTTCATCGATAATAATATTATACGAAACAAATCATGAAAGCAACATTTTAAAAGATTTAAAACCCGCGTCTTAAAACTCCCCGTGACAAACTGATCCAAAATGGCGGAAGGAGGGAATAAGTGTGATGCCCTAAGGCTCCAGACACAAAGGGATGTTTTTCCCTTGCGAAATTCCTCTCGTGTACTTTCCATACTGCCTGCTGAATAGTTGGGTTTCCTGCTCCGGTAAATACTTCGGTGTTGATAGCGATAAAATGGTACGGTGATTAAAAATTGCGGGGAAAACGACGAACGAAACTGAAAACCTGAAAACTGAAAACTAAAGGGAATTTTTCGAAGATAATTGAATTTTCAGACTGGCAACAGTGCTCTACGCGAAGTTAGTATGTTTTTAGAAACATGATTTTTACCATGCGAGTTTCTTAAAATAAGTTGTTCGTGCTATCACAAATTGAAAAATCCCAGTGTTGCAAATTTTCAGAAAACAAGCTTCATGAAACGCTTGCTTCTAAACGTGTTTTGAAAAATGTGGATAATACACGAGTCTCGCTGCCTCGGGAAATACAGTATTGTAATTTTTTTCGTGGACGGTTCCAGGTAACGTTTCTCCCTCTTCCTGTGTCAACTGTGGTTAGAGGTGCATAAATGTAGAGATAATCTTCTCTACCCAGTGAGCGGGGTGCCTATTGGCTACTATAAGGCTTTTTTTTTTTTTCAAAGAATTGGAAACTGTGTATTAGGTGCTAGCGGTTCTTGCTGATAGCAATCTTATATTTAATCCCGCTCACTAAGGCAATGGAGGGTATAAGATGGAAATTGCGAAATGCATAGTTTTTTCCTAGTCCCAAAATATAAAAAAATATATATAATATAGCTCAGTGAATAGGATGTTTGAGTTGATTGTCACCGCCGTTTTAAATAATTCTAAATACCCTCCACACAGCATTACAAAATATGGAATAAGCCCCCCGGATAGGAGGAAGTGAACTTGAAGGATAGTAAGAAGAGAACTTGGGTCTTGAAGAGACCCACGTTGTAGGATGGAGGAAACAGAGATGGTGTACGTAGGACGAAATATAGCATTTTCAATAACTACTGCAAGTCATTTCAATATGATCATGACATCTCAGCCCACTATCAAGCACGATACCAAGATTTTTCGTTGTGGAGACTTTTAAACTTCGGGCGTTCATATTATACCGGTAAAACTAAGTATGACACGCCCTTGTGAAAGAAAGAATGAAACATTTAGAAATCTTGAACTCAATCTGATTCCTCTTACTCCAATCAATAATTCTATTAATATCCGATTGGAGCCGATTGCAGTCTTCTAAAGTAAATATTTCTAAGAACAGTTTTAGGTCATCAGCGAAAAAAAAAAACTATAATGCAGAATACTCTCTGCGATATCATGATGCCAAATAGAAAAGAGGAGGGGGTCTAAATTAGATCCCTGAGAAACTCCAGAGAGTACAAAAAATAATTATGACAAGAATATTCTATGCGACACAAATTGTTTTCTTCCAGTAAAATAGCTGAGAAAGAATATTATAAATCGTAAAGCTCAATCCATCTATGACAGGCTATTTAATAATATATCATGGTTTACAGTATCATTGTATGAGCAATCTAGCCGGATATCGACGTCCACCTATGTTGAGAGGTTTCCTAGGAAAGCAAGCATCAAATATCTTATATATACATAGATAAAAATGGTATAACGCATCATCGACGGTATCAAAGGAACAAAGCTCTTCAACCAGCACAATTGGATTATCATATGGTAGAGTTTTTCAAAATCACCTCTCCCAAAGATCCATCCACGCAAAGTGCCATCGACAAATTTAGGAACTTTGGTAGCCTTCGGAGGACTTTTACAAAAACACCGGAACTAATGCGGGGTGATATTTGTTTTCATATACGAGATCTGTGTATAACATTTAATGCCATGTTACGCAAAACAAGGTCTAATATCCTGGACTCGGAATTAGGAATACCGTCATTTTGGGAGAGATCGAATACTTCGATAAGTCATTTTCAACATTCTTGCTACTGTGCGCGGAATAGATGTTGAAATCTACCAACATATTTACATACTATTTTCCAATAAGATCGACGTTTTCATGTATTTTGTTGAAAAACAGTAGAAATATTTCTAGATTTGATATTGGTGGAAAATATAATACATGACTATATCAAACGTGTATATGATAAATAAACTCAAGCTGTTCAAAAACGTAAACAAAACAATAATACGGCGAGTTGAATCCTGCGTGTATCAAACGTGTCATATAGAGGAAGATCCGAGTTGGAAAACAAGATTGTCATAACAAAATACGATCAAGACAAAACTTGTGTTCATACCTGCTAAACTTTATCAAAACATCACACATCAGTTGAACGACCTCTGAAACAAACAAATCGTCAACAACAACAAGTGCAAGTAAAATTCTGCGAAAATACTGTCGTATACCCAACATAGGTCTATAAAAACCCATACACGCAGTACGTTCTCTTGATTCCTCTTCACGAATTCGACCAAGTAACATCTCCACTGTAACGCTGCACCCCCGTGAAAATCGGCTACCATCATTTATCTTCAATCTACTCGGACCTGCACTCCTCACCAAGTGAGAGATCTTCACTCTACCCGACCTGCTCATCTCACCAAGTGAGAGATCTTCACCACGAGCTTGCGGCAACCGGTCCGACCCTAATACCGTCCCTGGATATGCCGCAAGCGGAGCCCGACAGCCACTAAGCCTATCCACGTGATTGCGGCAACCGGTACGACCCTAAAGCCGTTCCCGGATATGCCGCAATCTGAGCCTGACAGCCACCCAGCCTACCCACGAGCTTACGGCAACCGGTCCGACCCTAATGCCGTCCCCGGATATGCCGCAACCTGAGCCTGATAGCCATGCAGCCTACCCACGAGCTTGCGGCAACCGGTCCGATCCTAAAGCCGTCCCCAGATATGTCAAAACCTGAGTCCGACAGCCACCCAGCCTACCTTCGAGCTTGCAGCGACCGGTCCGACCCTAAAGCCGTCCCTGGATATGCCGCAACCTGAGCCCGACAGCCACCCAGCCTACCCACGAGCTTGCAGCAACTGAACCGACTCAAATGCCGTCCCGGATACGCAGCAAACCTCGCTCATATGACAGCTGACACCACCTCAAGCGATCGACCATACTGGCCGGTGCTACAAATCAAGTACGCTCCGGGCGACGACATCCCCATTTGGAAACTACCAAACACCTTTCTTAGGAGGACTAGCGAATCACAATAGTGATGCGTCCCTGTGTGCCGGTGCCTAAATATTTACACTCCCTTGTGCGGGCCTACACGTCTCGTACAATGAAAATAAAAATGTAAGTAAAATTTTTACCATAAGTTTTCGATGCCAGCCTCCAGAGCAGGAATGCGTTAGGCCTTAAGTTTACTTTTAACAGGTCGCCGCCGCCTTGTCTATGGCCAATACCATTGTCTCTGTCTTTTCTGACAACATGGAAACTGCCATCAAATAACTGTGAGTTGTACACGCTGGAGTTCAGCCAAGTCTCAGTGAGTAAGGAAATAAGGAACATTTAGTTAACGGTCCCCTAATGTTTTGATGAAGGAAAAATAGATTATTACGCGGTCAATTTATGTATAATATTGGGAAGCCGTGGAGTTTTGTTGACACATTCTTTCATTAATGTGTGCAGCCAATGTCTGCCACTACTGATCCGGGCACACTGATTTTGAAGGATGCGTATTCTCATTTCATTTTAGTTTTTGATACCTTGAATGCACTTTCTTTTGTGTTATAAGCTATATAAATGCATCTACGTAATGTAATAAATAAAAAATCAATATTTTCGCATTCTGAAAAAAAACGTATTCAATAAGGTACGTTATTGTTATCACAGAAAACAAAGCAGGCCACAAGGAGAAAGAGAAATTTGAAAGCGAGTTTGTTTAATAAGCACTTAATAATATCACAATTGAGAGAGGGTTTCCTCACAAAGTGCACTGTAAATATGTAAATAATCTCGGTGAGGGAGGAGGGTGGTTGGGCGGAATTTCTGAAGGAAAAGCCGCCCAACACAAAGTTAAAGTTGCCTGCGGTCTCCGGGGATTATGATGTTATGGATGTGAGATAGTTTGCTTGCGTTGCGGAGTTGAGCGGTGTAAAGATTAACTTTGGGAGCGAGGGTATGGGACTTCACTAATAGTTGGTTCACTTTGAGGCCACCGCAGGCGGAGGCTGGGATTTAAGGACAAACAAGCGTGCGAGGCATCTGCTCATCTGTTGCACTGAATCACGTAATATACACTTTAACATCGACATTATAGCCAAGTGGTCAAAGCATTGGGTTCGCACATAGGCGATGCGGGTTCTAGCTCTTGAAAACTTAGTACACTGTTGCAAAATCCGTAAAATTTCTAATTTATCAACAATCAGTTATCATGATAAGAGTACGTAAAAATCAAATATTAAAATATACTACAAAAAAGATCTCAGCGGCTGGATGGTAAGATTACCTTTTAATTATTATCCCTGATTACCTTCTGGAATATTTTATTTATCCTGCTTTGAAAATATATCGTCATCATCCTGCTAATCACCCCCCTCTCGCCAGAAACCTATTCCTGGAAAATACCTAAAAATGGGTTGTTTTGTATAATTCAGTTCAAAATGACGTTCCGCATGTCTGCTTAAAATGTCTAATTGGTATCAGCTGACTAAAGTTAACTTTTTTCTTTTCAAAATTACAAAAAATATGTACTGTTTTTAAAATATGTTTTCGGAAAAGCAAAATCTTTAAATGCTCCTGTATAATTTGTCATTCGTACAATTTGAGCAGAATGGCGATGATTTAATTTTTTTTTTTAACATATTATAACAAATTTTTCTAGTATCTCTGAAAAAAGTTCTCACTCTGAGATGAAGGAAACTCTGAAGGATGTATTTTTACCTCACCTTTTCCATAACAACTTTACACTTATTGAATAATGCCTGTTTGACAAGAAGAAGCCTATTCCTGACTGGAAACGGAAATGGTTCTGCCATTACAGTACTCTGTTTGACAGGATGTGCCTTCGGGGAGTTGTGGAACTTCATTGTATCCGATTTCTCGTGAAGCAAAACGGCTGCTAACACTTTTCTGCTATAGATGAATCGGTTTGTGATTGAATATATTGTCAAAACATTTTATCAGATATACATTTCATATGACAGTCTTAATCATCGATATTTAATTTTTAATTTAAAACGTTTTGTTTGATAAACTATCCGAAGTAAGTGGAACTATGGAGTCCCAAATTGTGAGGCTGAAGAGAGTGGGGAGGGGAAGTAGTTAGGGAAGCGGATGGTGGGGAAGTAGCTGGATAGTCAGAACTGGTCACCAAATATGAGAAAAGCCATTTTTAGCAACGTTTCGATATGAATGGTGGTCTATCACCATGACGTTACTGAAAGTATCTACCTAACCTAACCTAAAGATGTGACGTAAAAAATAAAAATCTATATTAAAAAATTCCCCTGTAATACTGCCTATTTGCATTTTACAATATTTTGTAAAAATTATTGAAAATATCAATGAATTCCAGCTTAAATTGAAATATCACCTCCAACTACTGTAAGAGTCTTTTATTTTTTATTATAATTAGATTGTTTTCCAAAAACTTTGTGTTTTCTTTCCTTTAATTATTAATTCCATTATTAATTATAGGTGATAACTAAGTTTACTCGACTGATTCGTATTTTTCTGTTGCACGTAAACAGAACAATATTTGATCTTATGATTTTATTATTTAAGCGAAATTCACTCGTCAAACACAAGAACTATGTTTTTTTCTTTATGGCTAGGAACAGCTATTATATGTTTAATTTGTCACACTCACATCAGGCAATATTTATCTACTTATTAGTTAAAAAAAATTAAAAAGTCAACAGACGTCCCATACAAATAAAAAAAAGGATAGGTATATCCTAGACACTATCTAATGATTGAAAATTAATTCAGGTAGAATCTTGTAGTTATGAGAAAGAGGTAGGAGTCAAGGGAACTTAATAAATTGAAGATCATATTGACAGTTCTTGGAAATCGAGGTATGACACCGATAAGGATGACGGGACGGATCATAATGTCCTGGGTTAGAGTCCCAGCTACTACCGTTACCATTTTATCTTCTTGTCTTTTCGGTGTCATGTTTCATTCTAGAAAGGTTAATATTATCTCCAATAAAATATTAAAAATTGTCTAAAAGTAATAAAAAAAATCCTTATAGACAAAACGCACGATTTGTCACATTCATAAGAAGTAAACCTCACTGAAAAGGGAGTGCGCCATTAAAATATTCATAGGGCATTAAAATGAACTCGCAAAAAACAGTAATAACATAATGTTAATAATAAAACACGTGTAATAAAAGCACCGTAATTGATAATAAAACCAGCAGATGCCACGTGTTATATTCTGAAACTGTGGTGCTGGCTGTATTCCCTCACCGGAGGTAAAATACTTGTGAAATTCGATTACATCGACTCATTTATACTTAACCGGATATTTAAATTCACATGTGTGTATAACATTTTATTATAGTGCGGATCTTGTGAAAATCAAATATTGCGGTAGTGTAATTTTATGACTTGACCGGAGGGGCGAGTCTGTACCTTTTGCGTGAGCTAACGCAAGTTAAATCGGCCATAAATGACGCACTTTGACTGTTTGGTGGTCCGTACCGCGCCAACTAGTTAAGTTTGCGTCCACGTTAAAAGACAAATCTGTAACACAAATGCAAGAGACGACGCTGCGTTCATAAAAAAACTGTCAAAATGCGTTATTCATGGCCGACTTAACTCGCGCTAGGTAACGCAAAAGATACAGGCTTGGACCCCGGGTAATTTGTGAAATTACATGTCTATAGATGTCAATTGTTTGTAGGAATGAAGTTTAAAATAGAACTCACTGCTTCAAAGATTTAAATCGTATATGCAAATCACTAGTTTGTTATTTCCAATAGACGTAACAAACAGTTGTGGTAAAATAGAAAGATTTTTTTCATAAAATTTTTCTTTATTCATTATAATTTTAAAATAACATGGTTTTTACTGACCACCAGAAAATTCATCTCGGTATTATTGAACCTTATTAAACTATACAACAGAATCCTACTATCCTTTATAAATCACAATAACCATAATAAATTTAAAAACCAAATAAAACACTGGATACGTTACATAGGGAGATCTGAAATAGAAAAAACATGAACACCAAATAGAGACTAACACCGAAACCACTCAACTGCCCAAAAAACACATTAGAATTATTTTTATCTTTTTCATCAAGCCCGTCAATTTAATATAATGTAATTTAATATTTTGTAAATGAAATCCTCAGCATGGGAAATCCCCGCGAGGATATCATTATTTGTTATGAAAAAAGAAGATAATAAAACATTATTATTATTATTATATAATTTATGTACCTATGTCTATCTTGACACAGGAATTTTCCAGTGAGACAGATATCGATCAATCTTTTATGTATTTTTTTTTATAATGAAAAAAAAAGTGATTTTACAATTTAGGAAGTGAAAATATATATTTATTCCTAGAAATTTGTTCATCTCCAATACCTTTGCTGGTATAAAACGATGTTATTGGTAAGTGACTACCTATAAGCCATAGATGTAAGTCACTAATTATAAGTCTCAGTAGTTAGTCCCTAGTCATAAGTCTTACTTATAAGCCATAAGTAATAAAGTTTAGCGGTAAGGTATTGGTTGTATATGTTATTTAATTAATTGTAAAGCGCCCTTCCCACGAAAATGGGGCTATAGAAGTAATCCAATTATTATTATTATTATTATTAACTATACTCTTATGGAGCGATTCTACATCGAAACTTAAATATAATAGATAAATTATTTAAAATCAGACATCACTGTGAATATTCTTGCATTTTTAAGAACACTTCACCGAACAGTCACCTACGTTCACATCACTATTCACTAGATGTGCAATGTAATTTTTTTTTTAATACGAATACCGCACAAGAGTCCCAACTGCTCCCAACCGTCTGGAGCCTATGAGACACTATGGCATCCCCAATTGGGGAATGTTGTGAGGCTGATGGTGTCGGGGAGGGGATTGAGAAGGGTGAGAGGAAGGTAGGGAAATACCTGGCTATTCAGATCTGGTCATCAAACACGGCTAAAAGCCATTTCAAGCAACGTTTCAATTCTGAATGGTGGTCTTTCACTAGGGCGAAACTGAGAGTATCTTCCACTCTGGAACGTGCGCAAATATACTATACATTATTTTTAAAATAATTAATTGTGAAACAGAATAAATTAATTAAATAACATTTACTCGCGCACGTCGGGATTTGAATCCGCGACCTTCGGATTCGTAGTTGAGAACCTCCCCCCTCGACCATGGAGGCCGTAGTCGTTGTTCTGTGGTATTACCTAGTAGAGGTGAGTAAAATAAGATGAAACCGCTTTTTCGCATTCGTTTGAGTTCTGAAACGGTTGTAACAGTGTCACGGATATTGGAATAACCGCTTTAAAAAAACGTGTAACTACGCCCGCAATAAACCCCGGCGAGATTCCAAGAGGCAATCCATTTGAGAGTTCCGCACAAAATGTTTAAAGCAGCTCCCGCAACAAAACCGCTATTTATACCCGTCGTAAACCATGGTTACTAAACTCTTTCACGCGAAACGCTTTCTCTAGAAATTCCATCTCGTCCATCGACCGTTGCTATAAAACGCTTTCGCCCCAATCGTGTTTTTTCCCAACCTATTACGTTATTTTTAAACAGTTTAGAGTAACCGTTTATTTTGAGAAATCAACTGAAACGCCCACCTCTATTACTTACCCCTTTCTTGGTAAGAAAATGTGCGGGAATGCTTCCAAATTCAAAGTGTGGAATCGGATGGGAATATGAATGTGGAAACCTGAATGCGAGTAAATACACATTTGTTTTTATGTGTGGCTGTGTGTTTTATGTAAGGGTGTGCGTGAAGGATGTGCATGTATTCGTACTAAGAACACAAACAAACATATGTCAGCAGCATAGTAACGATCCGTGAATATTTCATCATTTTATGTTAACATTATTGCTTTTTTTCACCACGCAAGTTTTTTTATTAGACAGCCAAATGTGGTTGGTATAAAATGGTAGTACCTGTCAGTGGTGACAGCCGCGCGAAAAAGATATTGCGAAATGTGGTTTATGCTTTATTACCGGGCTCAATCCCGGGTGACGTGAATGTTGATTTCAACGGAAATTTGAAATATTTATCCACGTGAATTATTGCTCATAGATTTTCTTTTATTCCAAATGAATATTAACGCACATAATTGGCAGATAATAATATTTGAATATTTAAGGATGTTTCGATTATGTCCATCACTCGTGCACATAATATTCTACTTCGGACAGAAGTCAGGTTCTAGTTTCAAGTTCATGTCATCTCAACTCATTTTCTTCCCATTTGTCCGCAGAGCAAATAATAAATAGAGATGCCCTAACACGCAAGGAGAAGAAACCAAAATAAGAGGGGTGAGGGGCGAGCTAAGCGTGTCGTTAATTTAAGAAAAACATCAACAAAGTATATATTTTGTATGAGTATTAGTTTGACCCGTTTTATAAATGTTTTGTAATTTGATTATCGCAATAAAAATTACAGGACACAAACGAGGATGGCAGAGAACTAAGCTGGTGCCAAAATGGGTGCCACGTGATTTTTGGCTTCAGCTTTCGAAAGCGTACTGGAGCAAGTCTATCGATTCTGACGTCAGTGCATTTATCGCATTAGGGTCGGGGAACAATCGCATCGACAAGGCGCCTCCAGGTGTCCTTGTCCTGGGCTACTTCGGCGGCCTTCGTCCATTGCAGCTTCTCCGCGCAGTCTCTGGGGTTGCTTTTCCAAGCTTTATCTCAAGTTATATCACATAATTGTTTGCTCTGGCATCTTTAAAATTTACGTGTACATTGAAAATAATGCTTTGTGCATACAAAGTTTATTGTATATTTAATAAAAATAATAATTTTTGGTTACTAGTAAATATATTTAACTGTATACTGTAAATAAATTTAACATAAATAAATATGTGGAAAATTTAGGGATATTATTTTTTCTTGTTGTTAAACTGGTACATTTGCAATTTTCGTTCAGCGACTAATAAAATAATTGCAATAAATATTCGGCTTTTCGTATCGGTAAAACAGCACGTAATGTCAATATCAGAATCAAAGAACATCATAGATGCTTAAATAGCCATGTTTTTTCGGAATTCGTCAACTCGTATCGGTAAAACAGCACGTAATGTCAATATCAGAATCAAAGAACATCATAGATGCTTAAATAGCCATGTTTTTTCGGAATTCGTCAACAATCTAATGATGAAGATTCTACCAATAATAATGGCGCTAATATTGTACACAAAAATGGTTTTGGCATTTTTTTTTCTTTTTTAAAAGAAATGCAAATATTACCTGGTTACAAATAACCTGACAATATTTGAAAATCTCCTACTACCATCACTGTAAGCGGAAGATGTTACTTGTGGCGTAAATGGAGGACCCAGCCAGCCGAAGAATTGAACTCACGACGCCTGGGTGAGACCCAAACGCGATGCCAACTCAGCCACCGACCGGTCAAATTTACCGGTCGGCATTAGATTACATAATTTAGAAGCATCGGAAATAAATAAAGCCATTAAAATTGATAGCAATAGTCTTAATAATATACTTAATTTGTCTTAAAGTCCCATATTAGATATATTTCCCGTTAATTTAAAATTTCCCACTTCTTCTTAATCCCATCATTGACATTCTGTTTCTTTCTTGTATGCGTTTTGTCCCATTCTGTTATAAGATGGAAATCATGGGATTGTTGATCTTTGCCATATTTCTGTGGCTACGTCAAGGAAACGGAATTGTAGTCAAACCATGGATAGCCTTACCAGTTTTTAGATTCTGAAACAGGTGATCAACTGTTACGTAACGTCAGTAAGTTCCTAAAAACTAGCCACTCGTAAAACATCAACGTTAAAACGACGCCAGCGCCACGCACGCCGGCGTGTGTGCGAGCGAGGTGTCGCTTGTCGGCGAGCGTGGCGCTGGCGTCGTTTTAACGTTGATGTTTTACGAGTGGCTAGTTTTTAGGAACTTACTGACGTTACGTAACACAACACAGGATATCGGCTATTATTGGCCTAACGTGTCCAAAAATGCTAGATATAACGCCCGATAAACCGAAAACCGGGTCTTTGGGAAACTCACGGTTTTAAGTAGAAGCAAACACTTTGGGGTGTGACATTGTATATTAAATGAAAAAACACAATTTGTAAAACACCACTTTTATTGAATTAATAACGATCGCCAACCAGGTTTCGCTTCACCGAAGCTTCGTCAGGGCTTATTATTAACTAAAGATAATTAGATACAGGCACATATATATATATACATAAGTAAATAAAACAATGAGTGAAAGAGATACAAAATGAAAGAAAGAGACACATATAGAGTGGGAGGGGACACATTATTTAGGAAGGATAAGTGGGGGGGGAAGAGAGGAACAACTGAGATTACCGGAATAAATTAAGTATGGGACTATCGGTTAAATTAATTTGGTTATTAATAATGTTTAAATTATTATTAACGGCTTTTTTGATCTCGAGGGATTCTAAATTGTTTAATCTTATTCCAATTCCATTTTTATGAAATATTTTAGCTCCCGAGTTTTTATCGAATGAGTGATTTGATTCTATTAAGTGATTCGCGAATTCTGAAAAAGCATTATTATTTATTTTTCCGAATTCGCGAATCAATTAATAGAATCAAATCACTCATTCGATAAAAACTCGGGAACTAAAATATTACATAAAAATGGAATTGGAATAAGATTAAACAATTTAGAAGCCCCCGAGATCAAGAAAGCCATTAATAATAATTGAAACATTATTAATAACCAAATTAATTTAACCAATAGTCTCATACTTAATTTATTCCGGTAATCTCAGTTGTTCCTCTCTTCCCCCCCCCACTTATCCTTCTTAAATAATGTGTCCCCTCCCACTCTATATGTGTCTCTTTCTTTCATTTTGTATCTCTTTCACTCATTGTTTTATTTACTTATGTATATATATATATGTGCCTGTATCTAATTATCTTTAGTTAATAATAAGCCCTGACGAAGCTTCGGTGAAGCGAAACCTGGTTGGCGATCGTTATTAAATCAATAAAAGTGGTGTTTTACAAATTGTGTTTTTTCATTTAATATACAAAAATAAATATCAAAATAGTTTGTCCTTGAGTGATAATGCAAGTCTTTTAACGTTTTTGTATACTTTAGATTTGTGTGTATATCTTTTAAATAATTAATATCTAGTTCGAGATAAAAATGTTATTTAGTATATATAAAAGGAAATAATATAGACTGTTGCAGAAATGTGGAATGACAATGGAATATTTTTCAAGTTTGTGCAGCCTGCTTAATGAATGACTGTTACTGTACTTTCGTTTGGAATGAATAACACATGAAATGTTATGTTGTTTCTACCGTAGCAATATTTTACGGTTCTAAATATTTTTACTAAACAAGAATTCATGTACCTATCAGGACAGTTAAACACGAAAACAGGAGTCGAACAACTTTTTACCATCCAACATAATCACCTCACTACGGAGCCAATAGAAGTGCCGATAAAATTATACTCTTGTGCCGGCCGGCGAATATTACCTCATTTATGACCGGATTGCGCTGTAAATTGGTGAACTCTGTACTTATATCCCAACTATATTTATGCACAATCAAGTATTTTTGTTTAGTTTTAAGTTTTACCCTGATAAATTTTGAGGTGAGCGAAACCGGTTGGTGATAAGTTAAAAAATTGTGATTTTAAACAATGGTTTATTTTTCTTTTCAAAATCCCGTGATATAATGACACTGTTGTTTTACTATAATATTATTTTATATTAATATTCATAAAATTCAGTCTCTTTTATACACTTGTATCTAGTCCCAGTGCATTTTTATTTGATTTATTTTCGCCAATTACAGGCTTTTACATGGACATTTACAAATACTATTGAAAAGGTACATACGTATTAAAGTAGATAATGTGAATAGAAACAACGTAATTTGACGCTTTTATCGAGAATTAAATAGTTTCAAATAACCTAGCTCTCTTCGATGAAAAAAGGCGTACTTATACATGCTTATACTGTAACATCGATGTGCAAAAATATGTCAAAATCATCGAAGTATTTGTTCCCCAGATGTTGAATCCATCGCATAGGGGAATAATATTGCGACGCTGAAGTTGAATTGTCACAATAAAATGATAGGTACTGTCTTGTCCTACCAGGTACATGAAAATCAATCAAATATAGCAGTTCTGGCGTATAAAAATGGAATTTACTATTTTAACGGTAACGGCTGCGCTGCCTGTTTCATACAAAATTTAATTTTGGATTTGAAGCCGAAATACCCATCCAAACTGAATGATTTATTTTTTTAATCAAATGTTTCGTAAATATCTAATACGGATGAGAAGTATTTTATTTATTTTTGTTTTAAATTTTGAAGTATGCGCCATGAAAAAAAAAAATTCATAATTTTAGAGGCAGCTTGGAAAATTATTTGCGGGTTTATTGTATTTTTTTAAAAAATATATCATATTTGCTATGTAAATATGATTACATAAATAAATATATAAAAAAAAACGTTTTTTCGGGTCGATATTTTAAATTCTGTATTGCAAATTTGTGTTCCAACGTAAATTGGTCGTTTTTAATTTAGTATAAAGTCCACCATAATGCTTATTTTAATATTTTTCAATTTTTTTTTAAATTTTGTATTTCAATATATTTTCAAAGTAGATTTGTTAAACCTTTTTTTAATCACCGTTAGCCCTTAAATAATTGTCAAAGATTCCTCTAAAATCGCGGAAAATTAATTCCTTTAATTGTCGATATTTTATAAGGTAAAACAAAAATATATAAATTACTTCTCATGCGTACTAGATATTTATTAAATCTTTAATTAAATAAAATATACAATTAGGTTTAGGTGAGTATTTTGACCTCAAATCAAAAATTAAGTTTTGTATAAAACAGGCCGCGCAGCCGTTCCCCCTAAACAAACATATTAAATCGCAAATAATTCTACGTTCATATAATTTTATAAAATTTTATGAATAAAGTAGATAATCGTAGTCTATGCATTTCCTAGGAATACACATTATGCAGTGTAATTCGGATATAACCAGTAAAATCTTCTCTCAGAGAACCCACGATGGAGAATCCATACTCACAGTGTAAAATTATTGATGCTATACTCATTGGAATGGCAAAGGCACTAAGGTAACGATATTCTGTTCACCTGGGATATTATCTTATTGGATTCGATTGCTCCTTCGTGCGAATATACAAAAATCTACGAAACAACTATTAAATCGTGCCGTTTCATAAAAAGGTCCTCTTTCATTGTATGCTATGAAATATAGCTGGCACTCGGTTAATATTAAGGACATGCTTTTTACTCAGGAGTGCAGGAAAATGGTGTTGGAAAATTGACGGAAATCGAAGGTTAGATGTGTCCCCAAAGGCGATGTTGCATATTTTGTAAGTTTATAACAAATAAATTACAGGAAGTATCGTGGTTTTATCGCGCGCACTGGGATTTGAACAACCAGTTTTATGGATATGATGTTTTTATATATCATGGAATATTGTTTCGAGATGGGAGTTACTTAGTACTTTTAAAGGCGATTTGTTTGTATTTTATATAAAAATTCAATCCTGCCGATATCGTATAAACATTTATGTACTTTTTAAATCATTGAAGAAGATAATATTAATAAATCCTAAATGAAACACGAAGCTGTAAAGAAACACAGAAAATAAAAAGGTATCAGTTGCAATTTTATTTTCAGTGGTTTTTTCGGTTTCGTGTTTCATTTGGGATGTGTTAATATTATCTTCTTCAATGATTAAATATTACAATGAGGTTTATAAACTTCAAAAAGTTATTTAAAATAAATTGAATATATGTACGTGTTCATTTATGAAAGGATGACTAAACTGTTTGTTTCTCAAGTTGTTCACAATTCGTTAATAATACGTCATATTTATAAGTAATTTACATAATTTTATTTTTTATCTACTTATTATTATTTATCTATTTTTATTTTTATTTAAATATTATTTACCTATTTTTATCATTATTATGTACTTATTATTATATACCTATTAATATTTACATAATATTTAATGTGTATTATATGCTTATTAATTTTTACTTATTATTATTATTTACCTATTATTATTACTTAACAATTATAATCTAAATTTCAATTTTTATTGTATATCTACTACTAATATTTACTTATTAATATTTACTATTATTTACTTAATAATATTTACCATCATTTACTTATTAATATTTACTACTCTTTATTCATGTATTATTATTTACTTATTAGTATTTACTGATCATTATTAAATTGTAAAGCCGCTCGTCTCAACACAGCCCTGTCCTAGGGAGATGAGTGTCTAATGTTTTTGGTGTCATATTTAAAAAAAAAAGAAAAAAAAAAAAAAAATTGCTTCCAAAAGGGATCGAAATGACAATTTAGTCTTCTTCAACGGAAGCAATCTTCCCAACATGCTTTCCATTGATGTGCTTGATGTAATTTTAAGTGACCAGCTCAGGCACGGGGGCTCTATTGAAGCCAGGGACAAGTTAGCCTCTCAGAAGCTGGGCGTACTGTATGTTACACTGTACAGAGCCTAGATATATTTAGTAGTACACAACTGCTGACCCTATACAAATCGCAAGTGCGCCCTACCATTGAAATTGGCAGCCACCTCTGGCCTGGAGACCAAAATATCAGTTTTTTTTATGGCTTTGTTCAGAAACGGTGCTCCGTTTGATAGATTTCTCTATCTTAACAAGCGGATTGCAACCATTCGAGCACAGGTGTGGGAATACTGTAATTGTTCAAACTGTATTTCAATGGAAGATGCTATGAGGAACTAGCGTCATTGCTCCCTTCGACACCGGCGCATAGTCGGGAAACACGCGAAACGAGCGTCCAACGTACACTGTCGACATTTGTCATATGAGAACGGGTGTTTCTACGACTCATTTTTGAATTCAATAGCCCGGCTGAAGAACGGGATTTCCTCCCTCCTACAACATGGGTCTCTTCTAGATCCATATTCACTCCTTCCTTTCCTCAAAAAGACTCTCCACACAGCATCCTTAACGATGAAATGTGTGGAGTTAATATAAATGACTCATTGTAGATTGGTAGCCCCGCTTCCAATGACATCTTTGGTTAATTGACTCCTGAATTCAGCGCCCCATTGATTTTATTACCTGTTTTTATCCTTCTGTCAATCCCATTTCCCCCAAAAAACATGACTCAAATTCGCGAACTAAACACTTGCTCCAAAGGCTTGTCTTCCACGACTATGTCCATATGTATAAATTGACATTTATTGTGAATGTTTATTATTTTGGAATTACAAAATGTCATTTCCACGACAACACCACCAAACTTTGTCGTTGAAATGTGTTCTTCACATTTGATTGTTTTCACGTATTCAAGTAAAAAACAAACAAGGCAAATTAATGTTATTTTGTGTTTGATTTATCGTCGTCATTTATGTTTTTTTATATATATTTTATTCATTTTTCTTACGAACTATTTATGTTTTAAGTTTTTTTTAATTACTTTTATTATATATAATTAATAACATTGTTTACATGGTAATAATAGTGCTAAAAATGCTTTTTTATTTAATTATATAATCCTTCTTTTATTTTTTATGAATACCTCCCTAATTGAGAAATCCTCGTGTTTAGAGAGGGAGTACTATTATGGATTGTTATGCATATAATTAATTTCAAGAGTACTACCACGAACATGATATTCTGGTGTCTATGCACTAATTGCAAAAAAAAAATAATGCAAAATTTTTAGAAATACAATATATGTACGTAATGCATGTATATAGACATGTGTACATTTTTTCCAAGTGAACTTATAATATAAACCTAAAATTAGTTTATGGTAAAATGTATTTTAAGTTTTTTCTTAAATATTTCATAATTTTTCAGCTTGAATTTCTTTAGGAAGTTCGTTAAATCATTTTATGGCTATGTAATGGTGTTGAGCTGTTGTTGTATTAAGTTTTGGGATTATTATTTGTCCTGTGGTTCTCGGCCTGACTCTAATTTTAGGTTTTCTTTATGGATTTGAAGTAATGAATTTTTTGGTATCTGTATGGTTTTTTACATATGTTTTTATTTTAAATAGATTTATGTTTTTTGTAACTTAATTTTAATTGTAAATTTAGTATACGGTTTTGAATGCCAAGCTCCCGTTAGAAAAACTACTAAAGAGTAGTTTATCGAGACTTTTTGCCTTATATTTTATAAAATGTCTTAAATAAATATTTAAAAAAAAACACCATGTTTTTTTCCGTTTTTTTTAAATTTATAATTTTGGTCTGTGAATTTGATTTTGTTTTTCATTTATCTAACATATAATTAATAGTTATTTCGATATATACAATTTCGAAAATAAAACAAAAATATCGCCTTTTCATGTATGTTTAAACATAAAACTTTCATAGAACCTGATGTAGAATCATCTCTTTTCGGAAAGTACTACTAAATTCTGAAAAACGTATGGTTAAAGTGAAACAAATGCTCTTTATTGTGTGTGCGTGATTTTTTAAAAATATGTTCTTTGATTTTCCTATGAGTCATCTTTGTGTTGTCATACCTTAAAACCTTTAAAACCTTATAAACGATCGCGGCGCTCTCAATTTTTGTTTACTTTTAAATGTCAGACATAACTAAAAAAGTACCTTCCTATACAAAGAAACATAAACTTAAAACGTTTGTTATCAAATCTATAGTTAATAATGCACAGCATCAGACGAAATTATTAATTTATATTCTCTTTAATATTCATCAGTCGATTTCCCGGGATAGACTGGCGGAGTTAGGGCCAGTACCCGGAACCCTTTTCTATTCTAGTATTTCCTACACCACTTTATCTAATCCGACTATCTTACCCGGATAGTAAAAGGTTTAAGCTGTTACATTTAAAATTAATATCTAAAAACAGCTTAAACAGTTCTTAGAAAAAGGACAAAAAAAATTTAACAGAAAAAAAAAAATTGTACAATATTACTAAATACATATTTCAGATTTAGTTTCGGATAGGTCACGAAATTTTTTCAAGTTATGAAGAATGAGTTGGTTTTATAATAGTCATTAAATAATTTGTAATCGTAATACATATTACTTTAATAAACATATTGTTAATATGAGAAAATGCTATCTGAGGTACAGATAATTCAAAGTAGGTAACCGGGTAACAATTTTGGCTTGCCATGGAATACACCCGTTAGAGATATTTACCGGCACGCACTAGTATTACCGTTTAAGATTATTCCTTGCCATG
This sequence comes from Halesus radiatus, assembly GCA_022606495.2. NCBI lineage: Eukaryota > Metazoa > Arthropoda > Insecta > Trichoptera > Limnephilidae > Halesus > Halesus radiatus. The sequence goes on from JAHDVE020003926.1 coordinate 21,289, forward strand.
ATATAACAAATACTATTTTAAATATTATTCAATGCCATACTCACACAATTATAACACTAAACTATAATCACGACTATGATCAACATAATACAGGACAACACCACAAACTACACATATCAAAAATACACTCGACAAAATACGCGCCGAAATCATTGGAGTACATTGCCTAAAACAGATATGACAAATTGCCCGAGGAATCGAGGCAAGTGTGCGCTTCAGACAAATCTCGAAATGATGTTCTGAAAACTTATTTTTTTAAATGTTATTTGGAAAACCATTTATTATAGGTACAAACTCTGTTCTCATAGCGGTCCTTTAAAACATTGTTTTCATTTCTATTGTATCTGCATGTTTCGAGCTTGTACATTTATTTATATTATTTTCCTGTTGTTTATATATTTTTTTTGGTTTTTATATTTTCATATTAATATTTGCATGGAAAACTCAGTAAAACCTAATGTTATATAGTGACAATTAACAGTCCCATAATGAGTTGAATTGATTACTCATGGGAGTTGATTTGCATGTCTTGTTTGAAATAAAATAAAAAAATTAAAAAAAATTATATTAAACAAGGTCTCAGTTCTGACGGCCGGTTTCACTAATTAAACTGTGTGACCACTAAGTAAAAATGCAGGTCACACACTGAGTTTCGGTACCTATAACATGATTAAGCATAATCTGAGTAAAGTGACATTTATCTTTTCTCGGAAGGTTTTTTCAATTTGGATGAGTGTTTCAGGCTAATAATTATTGTTTATAAAAATAATTGTTACCCTTTGCGCTATGCACAAAAATCTTGTCTTAAAAACTTTAGTTTATCAATTAATAAATATTTGACAAGTCAAAAACATTTTTCACCAATAAAATGTGGACATAATTTGTCTCGACGCCATCTATTGAGAGATTTAGCCGTTACAAGCGTTTCTCATACTAATAAAGTTGGTTGTTTACAGGTGAAATATAATAAAAAAAACAATAATTATTGAATGAAACACTAGTATATATTGATTAACTTGGCAGGTTTGCGATAAGCCGACGTAGCTCAACGGTAGAGCATCTGACCGGCAATCAGAAGGGTGCAGGTTTGAGTCCTGTTGGCGACATTTATCTTTTCTCGGAAGGTTTTTTCAATTTGGATGAGTGTTTCAGGCTAGTAATTATTGTTTATAAAAATAATAATTATTAATTAATTTATGAGTGTTCTTAAACAATGCTCGCTCAGCGTTGATTTGGTGACAGCGGTAATTAATATTTTTTATTATTAAAAAAGCATACAATAATATTATGCATAGTATTCCCAAGAGTTAAGAAACTCATTGTGGGATCACATGCAGAACCTGCAGTATAGTTTTTAGAAACAATCATACTTAATATTTAAAATACATCATCAACGTTCACAGTAAATTTACAACACCTAATTTTTTTATATTTATTATTAATTTCTATATATTTTTATATTTTAAGTTACGGTATAAGTATAAAAAAAAAATATATATATATATTACATTTTTTTTTCATAGCCCTCCTCACTAGGAGATTCTGTGCTGAGGCGAACTAGGTTGTGAATAAAGGGGTTTCAGCGACTTCTATATTTCAACCTCTAGGTTTGGGTAGGATATTTCCAATAATATCTATGATGTTGTTTTGAGAATAATAGTCAGTTCTTCTTCTGTTACTTCCTGTTAAGCCGAGTATTGCTGGATTTAATGCAATTATTGATTGAATTACATTGTTGATACTAATTGGGAGTTTGTTGTATAATTTTACCGAAAAAAAATCAGAGCTTCTTTGTCCAGAAGTAGTATTACATTTACCTTGTCTAGTTGCTTTGCTCTGGTATTATGATTATAAGGAGTCATAGCCAGTTTGTTCTTTTTAAGATGATGAACTAGAACATTTTTTGCAAAGATTTTTTGAATACTTGGAACGTCGAAATGTTTAATAATTTCCGTTGTTGTCATCCTTATGGGGACCTTCAAAATGGTCTTTATGATGCATTTCTAGAGGTTTTATGTAATTTGATGCAGCTGAGCCCTATCCCAAAATTCCATATTCCAAATGAGAGTGGCATAAATCATAATACACTCTATTTAGATATTTGGTTGACAAGATATTAGGTAATTTTTTGAAGAAATTTTATTAGCTTTTTTGATGTTCCGTTAACATGTAAATCCCAGCGGAGTTTATCTCTAAAGATGTTTAATATTTTTTGCTTTGGTTATATGCGGGCAAGTGCAATGAGGTAAATTGTTTTGACATTCATGTAATTTGGGTATATGCTCATTCATTGGTTGGCCTCTTTTGTTTATTGAGAATGTTAGATATTTAGTTTTACTCACATTTAATGTAAATGAGTTTACTTTTAACCAGTTTTGAAATGCAGTCAAGTCATGCTCTGCCTCTTTGAAGACATTTGTCCAATATTGCTCATGAAAAATAATAACAATAATAATCTGCAAAGTTAATTATGTCTCCTTTGATGGGAAGATTCATAAGATCATTTATATACCATAAATGAGAAATAGTATTGGTCCAAATACGCTTCCTTGGAGGACACCATATTTAAATGGTAGAGTTTTGCTGTTTTTTTTTACCAATTTATACAAACTGTTCTCTACCAAACATGTAGCTCCCAAGTAGGTTTAGAGTTGATTTTGTCATTCCAATTTTTTAAAGTTTTAAAGATAGTATTTTATGGTCAAATGTATGGAAAGCTTTTTGAAGGTAAATGAAAACTGCCAAGCATTTTTACCTTCATCCATTTTTTGTATCCAGTACCCAAGTTTTCCCTAAACCCGTATTCCGTTGATGATAATAATTTAATATTATCCAAAAATGTAACAATTTGTTTATGATTCTTTTTCCAAGATTTTTGAAAGTGTTGTTAAAACATTAATTGGTCGATAGATAGAAATATCGTTTTTGGGACCATTTTTATAGATTAGTATGACCTTAGCAATTTTAAGACAAGAGGGAAAAGTACCTTGATAAAATAGTAAAGTTGATATTAATAGATTTACAAGGTATGCAAGGGGGTAAATCAACTCATTTTGTAGGTACCCGATTAAATTGCTTGTAATCAGCTCATTCACTGGTACATTTTAAGGTAAGGTATAAATATTAAAAAGACATGTATATTATAGAATTTTTTTCATATTCCTCCTCACTAGGAGATCCTGTGCTGAAGCGGACCAGGTTTTGTATAAATGGGTTTCAGCGACTTCTATATTTCAACTTCAAGGTTAGGGTAGGGTCTTTCCAGTAATTTATATGACATTTTTTTGAGAATAGTAGTCTGTTCTTGTTCTAGTATTTCCATAAGCCAAGTTTTGATGGACTTATAATATAAGTATACTCGTACAGAAACACTTATTTTAAAGAAACACATCACTGATATATTATATAGTTGTACTTATTGCAGAGACATTCAGAATCATTTTAAAGAAACACATCACTGATATATTACATAGTTATACTTATTGCAGAGACACTTATTTTAAAGAAACACATCACTAATATATTACATAGTTATACTTATTGCAGAGACACTTATTTTAAAGAAATACATCACTGATATATTATATAGTTATACTTATTGCAGAGGCACCTCATATATGTCTCTTTAAATCTACGGAAGATCAAAGGCAATTAAAAAACACAAATAATGATGTTTTGGACAAAGATGAACATTTCCCTGTACTTGAATATCTGTATTAAATATGATGTTGTTTTTATAAATACAAATAAGACAGACAAAGAAGATTCGAAACTCCGTTTTGTATAACTTTAAATTGTAATCTGCTCCTGAGTGTTTGTTCCGGGAAACTTTCAAATGGAAACATTAGGTTGAGATCAGGCGAGAGCAACCTTTCGGTTTGTTTTTGCTTCGCGGACCGAAAAATAGATTACGCAGTTGCACAGTTAAGTTAATAAAGAAACGCTTTTGTTAAGTAAATACCTTTTATTGAGATTTACAATATCTGGTCCGGTGACCGAATATTCCAGAAAAAAACATTGACTGCGGCAAAAAACTGGCAAATTATCACCTGCCAGTTGTGATTTACAATATCCATTAGGACGGGATAGTACAGATCAATGTTTTCCACCTTTTTGGACGATGGAAGCTACTTATTACTTTGCTTTTCAGGGAGATTCTTCAAAACATTTACCATTAAACTGTTTCATTGACAGATTTATCCCACGATCAAGATTTTTTTTCATGGGTCTGATTTTAAAATCTAAATAATCATTTTCATAATTCACAATCGTAATTAGCTCTGCGATCGACCAGCTGGAAATCCTTGCTATTGTTGGAACTCAGATGACATTCAAAGAAATTTTCAAATCTTTTGCATTACCTAACATCCAAAATATCTATCAGAAGAATTTTTTAATCAAACATTTCAAAAGTACAAAAAAAGTAAACTTTATTTTCACCATGTAAGAGCGAACCAAAATGACATGAATATTCCCAAATTCAAAACTGCTCATGGACAAAGGAATTATATTTAAAAAATTAATGTAAATCAAATTTAATAATGTTTTTATTAAGTTCTGTAAGTATTTTTTTATTATTATTGTGACGGCTGTTTCGGCGTTTAAGGCCATTTTAAAACTGTGGTATATCCGCATTGTGACGACTTATTTATATGGTTTAATTATTAATTTTTATTGATTTTATTATTAAACAATCAATTTTTGTTTATGTTTATAATTTGTCCATTCTTCCATTTTTGTGTTCTATATTTATCATTTGTCTATACTTGACATTATTATTTTTTTGTATTCAATATATTCCTGATGAAGAAAGCATCGTTTTCAAAAAATGTATGTGAATATTAGTAAAGTGGTGAATATAAAATAATTTTAAATTCATTTATTACAAATTATATTTCCCTCAAATATTTTGCATCTCTTTTCAGTGTGCCGCAGGTTGCCCATCCCAGCATTACATTAACCAAACACGTTATGACTAGAGAGAATATACAACTGAATTAAAAATTTGCTCAACTTGTAGTCAGGGGAATGCATGGAACTTGTGCTTGGCAGATGGGAGACATTGCTTATACTAACATTTAAACGTTTGTGACTTGATTAGCCATCTCATTTTACTAGATTATAAAATAAATAATAACTTTTTTGCAAAATTAGAAAATTTCATTCGGTGTTAGTCTAATACACGCTATTCTGTTATTCTGACTGTTGAAATGACACAACTCAAGTATTTGATTAACTTAATCGTGGCATATCTTGTCTAAGTTTTAATATTTAGTATCAATTTTTTTTCCGTTTAAATAATAACAAATTACAAGGCTTAATAAGACAATTCAGGAAGTTTTTCATAGTCCTCATCACTAGGGGCTCCTATACTGAAACGGACTTTACTTTGATGTCACTCTATTGTCTTAAAAGTGGGCGGCTAGTATTTTATGGTCGGCGGGCACCTCCGTAGACGATTCAGGATGAAAAATGCTTGGAAACAGGCAAACAGAGCTAATAATTAACAAAAAACTTGGCTGATCGGTGACCCAGATTGATCATTCGAAAAGTTGGGAAGAACGGCCGGTACTATGAAGACTATTACATTTGGATCCATCTATTATTATTACATAGTTGTACCCATGCGTGAACATCTAGACGAAATATTATTTTCATAGGATTTGTTTAGTATTATTGTTTGAATAAAGTGAGCACAGCATCCTTATCCGAAAGTGACAAACGTAAAAATTCTGAAATTTATGTTCTAGTTTATTCGTCGTTCCCGTGGATTTCTATTTGATGCGATTGCCGCGTTGCAAAAGCGCATTATCCTGATTTACGAGAATCGTAAAAATCCAACGCCAACTGCCAGCGTTTGTTTCAATGGCCGGGACAAAAGTTTTGACTATAGTTTTTGTCGCACCATTTTTTTCATTGTTTATTTTCCGAGCTTTTTTACCATTGGTAGATGGCTTTTTTCTGGAAATTCTTCTGCTGACTGATTAATTTATTAATGAAATAAAACAATTACTTTGTACATAATCACGATTTAAAAAAAAATAAATTAACTATGATATTGATACAAGTCATAACACCGATGTATTCTTAGCCCTAAAACGGTACCAGAGGTCTGTCTCCCTGCGGCTAGTGTACAAACGCCCGGCTTAATATTCCGGAAATTTTCCAGTCGCCAGAAGAAGCGAGCAAGTAATGAGATTAACTTGGTAAGCAACAACGAACAAATCACAAGTCACTGAGTTACAGAACCGATAGTCCGAAGAAACCTGACGTCATGTTCGGACATTATAAAAACGGCAGACTTTGGCCGAAGAAAAGTCAGTGGGGACAGCCCAGCCAGTCGTGGTAGTGGAGACTTCCGTCTCCTACAAAGCAAGCGAGCCGCTTGCCTCCCCAGCTTAGGATGCTGCGGGTAGAAATACCCACCGACTCGGCAGGCACCGCCGAACCCAAACGCTCACCGTTCGAGTGCATTCGAGTGTCTTTCGCCTCCTGTCTTCCGACGCTGTGGTCCCATCAAGGCGCATACCCACAGCCGTAGGAATAACCATCATAAAGCAGTCGACCCTCTTCTTGAACCGTCTGAAACCGGTCGTCAAGCGGAAGCGGAGCCGCGTGTCCGCCCGGCATCAAAACCTCCGCCTACAGGAAGTACCACCTGCTCTCTCCGAGGCTTCCAACACCAACATCGAGACGACTTGTAATCTCCTCACTGGACCGTGTGCAGATTACCAGTAGAAACAGTTCGTGTAATTAAGTGAAACCCAAAATACCTACCAGTTAAGAATGTGTTTTATATTGTGAACTAATAAAAAACTCGACACTCGACTAAGTTACCTGTTTTCTACAGAACCCCAATGACCCCATCATGTCAATAGTTTAATTTTTGTGATATAATCCAACAATATAGAACACTTCTTTTACACATTACCTTCTTTATTTAATTTTATCACCACTTTTAACCTCTCACAATGTATTCGAAATTACCTTTCAATTATTATTTGTATAATATAGCATTACTATCTGAAGTATTTTATTTTAACAATGCCTAAATCTGTCATAACATCACACTTACATATATATTTTTTGTAAATCCAGTCACCTACCTCAGAATAGGTTTCACCTAGTGAGGCAGGTAATGTAAACCATACAATAATATAATTATGTAACATATATTGTACTTATATTTAAACATGCCGTATTGTATGAAATTTCGAAACGTTCTTTCAGGGCTGTCTGTTTCAACGCATGCTATAGTAAATGTAAGAGTTAAACGGCGTGCTAAAGTTAAATTTCACCAAAATACGTTTTTCAATCAATTTAACTGCCTGTTTTACGTCACTTCTAACTTTAGCACTTACTTTCCGAAAACCGATAGTTACTCGGCCATTTTGACACATTTGACAGTTCTATTGACGGAATCAATCGCTTCAATTACGATTTATTTCATGAATAATATTATAGAATATGATGATAGTGACAACGAATTCCTCATCCAGTAATATGTATTCAGCGAAAAGCGAAAACATTTCGATCACGCGTAAATAATAATATATTATACATGTTTTCAGGTTTTCACGGCCAAAAGCAATTTTTTTGGTTACAGGGAGAGAAAGCTCAACACGGGATAATATCCCAAAAACTATTCAAGATAATTAACATTATGCTTATTTGGGGCGATTCTGAATTTTTGACGCGATATCGTAGGTCGAAAGATCTCGAAATTTGCAATGCCACAAATTCAATATGATATTAGTTACTGAAAGATTATATTTTTTCCTGTAATATCGTCTATAATAAGTAGTTTATTTTTAAACGCTCACACGAATATTTTTGTAGGAACAAAGCTGTCGGCACCATTGATATATTCAGCCATATAAGAATATTTTTTAGATACCAGTATGACGCAAACTAAAACCCGTGGCATATTTTGACAGTTGTTATTTCTATTTCACCAGATATCATGGTGGCCGCACCAAGAAATGATGCGGCGTGTTTTTTCACACAATTTGGAGGAATATTCTGCTTTCTCGACTGGCCACACTAATAACTATTACTTTAGCAAATGTATACTTGAAACAGCGCGTTGTCCTATTTGACACGCGAGTCACTTTAACTGACAGTTAAAATTTAAATTTAGCTCACGGTTTTGAAACAGACGGCCCTCAATAGACGTCGATTTATCGACACTGAAACAGAAACTCAAAATTATTACTTATCATTCGCTTAACTCATGCGTCATCAGGATAAAAAATTTAACAAATCAAATATACATTTTGCGTGCTTATATATACGATTACATATAGAATGAGACAAAAAATAAAATGGAATAAAAGAACAGCGAAATACATAATTGTATACAATATCACATCTAAAGCGACAAAGTGCCATCTGAACAGGTGATTAAGGGATAATGGGGAATTTTTGTGAGTTTATTTGCTTAGGATCCCGTCACATTAAACCCTACATCATCGGATACACAGATGAAACTACTTTGTAGCGAGAATGGGTATTTAGTAAGCCGTAAAAAAAGTTCCTGGAGGTTCCGTACAGTCATGGAAATACTGAATCATTTTTTTCGAAAAAAATACGTCATAAGATACATGAATGGAAATGTTTCGTTACGAAAGGGGTCGATTAGTAGAGTAAAAAGTAACAGATCTGCCGCCCGGCAGCGTGGACTTTTTTATATGACAAAATAACAAATATCCTTACTGGGATTTCCCCTGGTGAAGATTTTTTTAGTAAAATATTAAATTAAATTATATTAAATTGACGTGCTTGATGAAAAAAATTTAAATAATTGTAAGATGAGGTGTTTTAAGTGGAGATGAATGGTTTCGGTGTTGGGCTGTATTTGGTGTTAATATATTTTCTATTTCAGATCTGTCTATGTAACGTATCCAGTGTTTTATTTGATTTTTAAATTTATTATGACTGTTGTGATTTTTAAAGTATAGTGGGATTTTGTTGTATAGTTCAGTATCATAATAAATTTAAAAATTACTTATTTTTATTAATGTATTAATATTTACTTATTACTATTTACTGATTATTAATTATATTGTAAAGCCGCTTATCTAAACGCAGGATTGTCTTAGTGAGATGAGTGGCTAATGTTTTTGTTTTTATATTTAAATTTAAGAATAAATAAATAAAATAAAATATAAACAGTATTAGAATTTTTTTTGTCCAAATGTCGTGTTTATATGTATATGTTTTTGACTATGAGATCTAGTGTTTCTAGTACGAGTATGTGTGATTATTGTTTTTTGTATTTATGAATGTAAAGTAGTATTGTTTTAGAATATAATTGTTTTATTGAGATAATGTTCAGTTTATTAAAGATATCGTCAGTGCTAGTTCTTACCCTTTAATATATTCTATACCTATTTCTATACCTTTAAGTATAATTTTCATGATGGCTTTTTGTGTTCTAATGAGTAAATTAAGAATATAATCATTAACACTGCCCCATCCAATAATACCATATTCTAATAGTGATTGGCAAAGAGCCACGTAAATCTTAATCAAATCAATTGTATTGAGGACATTCCTGATTATTTCAAAAAAGTAAATAATTTTTTTTATTTTTATTATTTAAATAAATAATGTGGTCAGTTCACTTTAAATTGTGATAAATTTTCACAATATAATATAGTACATGGATGAAACTAACGAAGGATTGTAGTCTAGATAATCCCATCGACGAATTCCTGGTCTGCCGGCCGGAAGCCTGGGAGTTTTTTGTGTACGGTTTTAATTTTTATTGAAATGAGTTATTTTCATTATCTTGATGATTTTAAAAACTTAGATTGCTGGATTTAAAAAAAGTAACGGGTAATGGTAATAAAAGTGACTGAGTGTTTCGAGGCACAGATCACAGCTTGGCGGGCCGTATTGAGAATCTAGACGCATCGGTTACTGCGTTTTGCTTGTAGCGTCTATTTCTTTCTCTCTTGAGCGCGCACTATTCGTGTTTCAGCCACTAGCCATTAGCAAATAGACGGGTAATGTTACTTCTTGGAAATGAAAAACCTCTTTGTCACCACTACTAGCATTCCTCACATGTCTACATGAAAACAAATAGTGTTTACCTTTATTGAGCTCTAAGCGTAAAATAGAACATGCTCAGTAGAAGATTTGGACATTGTAGTACCGCTGTGAAACGGACTCTCTTCCTTACCTGCGCAACGTTGTACATGTGCAAACTCTGGGCAAACTATAAAAAAACAGTAGTATGGAAAGACTTACAATACAATAGTACAGTACATACGACAGTACAATAACGCCTTCCGCATAATGTTTGGCCTCCCCATATACTGCAGCGCTTCCAGTATGTTCATAGAGGTTTTAGAGTTTCCGGTTTTGCAGCCCTAATAATATCCAGGGTGGCTGGAATGAGGGAAAGAATAAACAGTTTCGGAAATATCCTCATCATAGGGGCCCGCCTCACTCCAGCCTCCAGCATCGACGCATACTGGAGGAAGATATTGGCCCCTTCACAATTTAAATGCCGCAGCACCTTAAATGCTTTATTTTCGCGTACTTATTTTTTTGATTTTTGTTTGTTTTATGTGGCATGTATCATTCACCTATTATATTATTATAATTTTATTTTTAAAACTTTTGTACATATTTTGCATATTTTTATAACTATTGTATATATATTTTGTATGGAATGTGTGGGATTGTACTAATCACATACCGGAATAAAAAAATATTATTATTTTTATTAACGGATTTTAAAAATTGACAATATACGAGTATATCATGGAAGTTAACACATCTTATTACGTTACGCCATCCGACTTCATGGAATCATTTTTTTTTCTTCTTTTTTTATTTTTTATTATTATCATGAATAACAGACTGCGTCCATTTACTATACACATGAACAAAATAATAATGTGTATGAAATTATACAGAATGACAAGAATTAAAATACATTTTTTGCATGTCTCTTGAAACTTTCGAGGTTTGTGTTGAAAATATCCAGAGAGTTGTTATTTAGCAGCATAATACCCATTTTCATGCTGTTCTGAGCCAACACGTTTCAGCCACATAAAAATAAATATATTATTTCAAATTAACAGTATTAGAGCTTCAGAACACCAAAAAATCTCAATGACACCAAAATTAGCAGCTGTCCTAATTTATCTCATCCCTTCATCTGACATTGGGAGATCGGGGCTGTGTTGACAACAGAATGACAGCGCGGGCGTAACTTTCGGCCGCCTGAAAACTTCGATACCCGGAGGAAATCAACGGGTTAGGAATATAGGGTTATTTATGTGTCTGCGATGCATTGATTTCGGTGATGTAGGATTATCCAGGTGAGGCCTGGAAGGTTATTTTAGGTAATAAGGAGCTCCGGTGAAAAATATAATGGCTTTAGAACAAAATTAAACATTATCTGTATTACATTCTCAATGTACTTTTATTTCTATTAATTTATTTTTCACTACTGTCGCTAGATGGCGGTGCTCCCTAACTCAAAAACGAGAATTTTTTTCTATTGAGTTGAGATATATCTGTACTATAAAATATTTTATACGCATTATATTAAATTTTTTAAAAATATGTATTCATACGAGTATAGAGCAGCAAACGCCAATTCTGAATATATATTTTTTAAAGAATTCATTAATCGTTATTTAAAAGTGAATTAAAAACACCTCATCAAAACACCTTGTCATGTTGGTACCATTGCATTTGGAACATCTGACGTAATGTGCGCACTCTGTTTTTGGATTACTATGAACATTTTTATTTTTGCTTTGGTTTGTATTCTAAATATGTATTTTTTTAGTTTTGTGAAAATTAATTTGGGTGACTTTAGGCTCTATAATTATTGTTCAATATAAAAAAAAACTATTATTTGTGAAATAAATTAGAATATTCACGAGCTAACCGATTATCAATATGAATATTATGATAATATTCGTAATGAAATTAAATGCTCAATACTATTATTATTCGTCGGGTTAAAGATTCTAAAAAGGTACATAATTTTATCACTTATGTTCAGTTATGGTTTACTCTGAATGGAATATAAAACTATGTACGGTAAAGCTTATCCTTATTTTGACATTTGGCATTCTAACCTCAAAACTGATCAAAACCGACTGGCCATATATTTGGAGCGTTTTGGCGGGCATTGAAAAATTGAAATTTGCAATATTATTTTAATAATGAAAACTAACTTTAAAAAAAAACTAAATGTATTGAACGTTTGAACGTCATTATAGATAAATGAAATCTAAAAATTCTACTGGAGTTATATTATATAAATTCTTAAAGAAGGTTAAGGAATTAGGTATATTGATAAATTCTTAAAGAATACGTAAATATGCAAATGTAGATTTTATGTTGAAGTGTTCGTAACATTTACGTATATTATCCACTGTAGAAAGTCCTCGATCTGCCCAAGGTCTTGGAGTGAATGTTACCCCGAAAATCTTGATATTATCGTTTTGAACACTTTTATATGTTTTTTGGTTATTAACACATTAATGTTTTAACGAGGGTTGAATATCTCTACAAATAGAGGCTTAATAGAGGCTGTTGTTTACTGAGAATTTCGTGAAAAAGAAGAATAAATTATGCAGTCGATGTTTTATGAGTTTGAAAAAAATAAAACTTAGAAAGACACTTAATGACCTTAATTTGGGAAATTGTATATTTTTGTTGCGATTGCTGCACTTCAATCAGTACACACACACAGTATATTGTGTATCCTGATGAGGGAAGCTTCGCTTCCGACACATGTTGATATTTATATATTAAACAGTTGTGTTCACAAATTATTTCGTCTTAATTTTATTAATAATGATATCACAAAGTAATTATAAATTCATTGAAGGAAACATAATTAATAATAATATTGCTGAGTTTTCATTGTTAATATTGTAACACGGGTGCAGAAATACATTTAATTGGATGTCTAGATTTATAGAAAAGCATAAATATCTTAAGCAAATCATTCTGTTTAGTATAACAGGTGACTTGATAGTTTAGATTTTATCAATTAATAGTTGACGATGTCTGTTTTCTATACTGACTAGACTTACCAAATTGCGTTCAATCTGGTGACACTGATACCAATGCAAGCATGCATGTTCTTTATTGTTTAATGCATGGATGCACAGACTGCGACACGCGTGCCGTATGCGGTCCCCCGGCTCTTTGAGTGCGGCCCGAGACCAAATTTTCCATAGTCAAAAACGAAAGACTGATTTCAAATCAATTGATTCGAATAAAATTTCCAAATTAATATTCACTTTCGCAGAAAGGTTTGCCTATTTTAATGAGGTCAAGTCCATGTTAGATTTATTTAATTACCCCTTTGAAATTATGGTTGAAAATGTCCTAGTAGAAGCTCAGCTAGAGCTAATTTATCTACAAAACGATTAAAATCTTCGTTATACTTATTAAAATTTCCATTCTTGGCGGATAGTGCGTTAAAATGGGCAAGTTTGTTTGGGTTAACCGTAAATCTGTATGGTATATGCGATCACACATTTTCAATCTCTATATTTAAAAAAAAATTAATGTTTGTCTGTGTGTCCTCGATTTTTTCGAAAATTACTCGACCGATTTCACTGAAAATAGCAAAGTTTGTTGTTATTAGTAACGGAAATGTTTAAATAGTAATTTGAATGAAATCCAACATGTAAAACTGTTGCTATAACGTTTTAAAATTTGTATGAAAAACATTGAACCCGCCATGTTTTATTTAGGTTAGCCAATAGATGTACCACTCTGGTTAGCCGCAGATTACATATTCAAACATAACAAGACATTACTTCCACTTTAAATAAATTATGGCACCTAAACGACAAGCAATAATTCACAACTTTAATTCAAAGAAGAACAAAAAAAATCGCGAGCAAGGCCGGGTAGAAATCTTATGATTATATAGAAGTCTAAAACTTGAAACCGTTTTGAATTTTACATTTGTCCACTACAAAATTGTCACCATATATATGCGGATATAGCGAAAATATTGCTAACGTAAAAATATCACAAAGCAAACTGAGTTTTTTCCAAATAAAAGCATCTAAAAATACGTATTGAAACAAGTATAATATGAATGTAATAATCATGTTGAATACGAATAATATAGATACATGATATACCTCGATACGCGATATTTCTCTGCTTTACCGCGGATATTAAGAAATTACAATACTATTACACTGCTCTAATAATGAAATGGACATTTTTAATGACACAACTAATCAATTTAAAAAAAAGTTATGAGAATATTATCAAACTTGTACATGTGATGATGCCCTTTATTAAGTATCAAAACAGTGTACCATTAACACAGGTGACAAGAAAGAGTTAGTTTATACACCTTCTTTATAATAAGTTTTCGACCTTTCACTTCTTATACATTCTTATATCTAAACATTCATATATATAAGTTTTGGGAATATTGCGTCTTTTATATACTAAAATAAAAAAAAAAAATAAAAAAATAGTACCTTCCCCCATGACGGTCCGTCCTGCCCTATAAAATAAGTCTTCGTGTGCGGCCCTCCTCTTGAAAAGTCTGTGCACCCCTGGTTTAATGCCACTAGATAGTCTCACGACACGCGACGAAATAACGTATCACGTAGGATTCGTGGCACTTGAAGATGTATTGCTGACTCTAATTTGCTAATGACATAACATCAAAGTTATCTAGTGGTTGAAGAGAAAGCGAATAGGGATACGTTGTGTTGTCGGAGTGATTGGATAAAGGACTGCTCGTTGGATTGTTTTTTTCCCTGTTTGTACCTAATTCACATATCGTAAGCAAACAACGAAAAGTGGCGAATGTAAATTCCTATCCGTTTTATGCCAACTAAGACTGAAGTCCTTTTGCATGGACATAAACTCACAGATTCGCAAGTCAGGATATTTTTACGTATATGGAACAAAAATATTTTTAATAAAGAAATTTCTAACTCACCAAACTACGAGCTACCAACAAACAAGGACAATGTCTTTTCATTTTTCTTTGAATGTTCACGAAGACTAGAGTGGCAGATGATCTCAGTATCGCCCAGACAAAATATTACTGTTTGGAATCGAAACGTTCCTTGAAATGGCTTTAGCCGTGTTTGGTGGCAAGATCTGAATAGCTGGGTACTTTTAAACCTTCTTCTACCACATCTCCTTTCCCTCCACACTCTCTCCAGCATCACAATATACCCCAATTGGAAATGCCATAGTGCCACTGGCTGAGGGAAGTTGGGACTCTTGGGTAAATATGCACTGGGTTGAATCACAATTAAAGTTTGTGTAGGCTAACTGACACTTGATGTGATATATAATATGAAGTAGTAAAAAAGTCATCGAAACACTATTTGAAATGGCTTTAGTTGTTGATGGTGATCAAATCTTAATGGTCAAGTCATTTCCGACCATCCTCCTCCCCATCTCCTTCATTTTCCCACTCCCTTCGGCCTCACAACATACTACAGTCAAAATCGATCATCGTATTCTCTTGTTGTCCCTTTTTCGCTTGTAACAGAAAGCAGGCGTAAGCGAGACAAGTCTGTTTCTCAGTGACTTTCCGCAAGGACAAAATTGTGGGAAGTGTATACATATACACCAATACACACAATCCCAAGTTTGTTTTCTTCGCGTGCAAACATACGTTTACGATCGTACTATTTATTACGTTCTTCAAAATTTCTCACCTAGAATTTTTTTGAAGAAGATCATATTAACAAATCTCAAATGAAATATGTAACAAAAAAAAGAGAAAATAAAAAAAGGTATTATTCGGACCTGGGAATCGAACCCAGGACCTCTGTCTAGTAATAGACTTCTGTCTGTTAATAATATATTCTCCATTATTTATTTATTTATTTATTCACGCCGAGAAGGCGGTTACATGTTGATACATTTATCACATAGTTTTACACGGATGTATAATAATAATATAGCACATAAAATATAAATTAGAGTGTAAAAGAAGTAATCAAGTACAATATAAGTAAGTAGTTACAGCACAATGAATAAGAGTTTTACCTGTGTTTACATTATAACTGCAGGTTGTTCAGAAGAGTATAATAAGTGGCTTAGTACACAATAAAATAAAAACAAGTAAGAAGGTAGAGACTATATAATTAACTGGTTACAGCGCAATGGGTGGGTAATACGTTTATAATTATTATGAATTAATTAAATGAAACACGTGGTCATAAACCACGAATATATTTTATTTTCACCAACCGGTATCGCTTAACTCAAGCTTCATCAGGGTAAATATAATAACTTAATAACTTATTATATATACCCCGATGAAGGTTGAGTTAAGCGAAACCGGTTTGTAAAAATAAAATATATTCGTGGTTTATAACAACGTATTTCATTTACTTAATACAATGTCAAAACACAAAGTGATTGTTTTTTACGAAAAAAAAAATTATTATGAAGTTGTAAAACATGAACAGTTGCAAAGCGTGTTTATAATACAGCAAACCTTTATTACGCCCTATTGGATGTTTTATAGAAACATAACATAATTAATACAACGATAAAAAAGGTGCACGTGAAAAACTTAATAAATCTAATAAAAACATTCAAATAAACTGGTTTTTAGTACAGACACAGTGTTGTAGAGGTAAACATCAATTGGTGATAAATTGTTATTGTGTTTAATTGGTCTTAATTTAATTTAATTTGTTTTAATTGTTTTTAATTGAACGCCTAAATAATTTTATAATTTTTTTTTTAATTTTTAAAATAAAATATTTAATTAAGACATTAACAAAGAGTAGATACATTAAATTATTATACTATACTAGGCGGCTGCCTGTTTCATGCTGACCAATGGAGTATTGTTAATTTGTATAAAATCTAGTGTAAACATATCGATTTAGTATATAAACGTTCTGAAAATTGGATAAATTATAATAGAAAGTAGAAGATAGAAAGGAGAAAAAGACATGCATAAGGATTAGATTATAAAAACATACTTAACTTTTTTTTTATAGGTGCATCAGTTGTCTATCAAGTGCCGAAAAAGTATTTTACTTATCTTACCTTCGCCTTCCCTGAAACCTTTCAAATCTGCTGCCTCGCCAAGACTGAACTCTGCCCGAGGATATCTTGTTACTTGCCCCTTCAAAACTGGCCGGTCCTGGACCCGCAAGTACCAGGATCAGGCAGAGAATCAGCCCATCCAGTGCCCCACTTTCAGCACTGGGTGTGTGAAGCCAGCACCCCGCTACTCAGCATCCCCAAATACATGCAATTATTTAACGTTATTAAAATTGAGTTTCTTAAAGTTTTATTTAAAAAAAAAAATTCTTCTATGATTTATTAAAATGGGGTTTATAATCTTCAATAAGTCATTCTTTAGTTAAGTTACCAACCAGACATGCTGTATTTAGAATGAGGAATCACTATAACACGTTAAAATTACCAATCAAAGTGTGTTTAATGATTAATTACTTCCACGCAACGTGTCAAATTACCGCGCTGACCGGCATAAACGCGTTCATTATTAAAATGCTGTCAAAAATAACAATCCCTTTCTGAAATTTCGATCAAGTCATATAATTTAAAATGTTTTTGATAGTGTCCCGAAATGTAATTATTTTCCAGGTAATTAAAGAGGTTAAACAAATTTAATATAAATTGCAGTGCACAAATCATGTAATGAGGTTAAATTTGTGATTTTTCGGTGCCCAGTTTTAATGTTATTTATGGGTTGTATTTACCCTGACCGTACCAAATTTGTCACCAATTGACACGTTATTAAATTACGACGATGAATGAGAAAATAAAATAGGTAAAATAATATGTTAAACACATTGTTCGTATTAAAAGTAGACAAAATAAGGAACTCCAGTTCAATTTTTTTAAAACTTTATTTTAATCAATAATGACGTTCAAACTTAAATACCAGAGTATTTCGTATTTTTTTTTACACAGGTAAAATAATTTTCAAAGTTTCAAATGTTCGAAGCCCGTCAAAATGCTCCAAATTTATGGCCGGTCGGTTTTGATCAGTTTTGAGGTTAGAATGTCAAATGTCAAAACAAGGTGAGCTTTACCTTAAGTAAGGAAGAAAATTATGTACCCCTTTATAAACTTTAACTCAGAGAATAATAATAGTATTGAGTATTAACATTGTCGTAAAATTCGTATTGATAACTGGTTTACTCACGAATACTCTAGTTTCTTTCATTAATAATAGTTTTTTTTTTATATTGAACGATAATTAAAGAGTTTAAAGTCACCCAAATTAAGTTTATATTTCGCAAATTAAACATAAAATTATCTTAGAATATGATGTAGGATCATATCCTTTCGGTTTGATTAAAGAAAAAATATTCACTTGGACCATTGTGCTGTTTTTTAAATTACAATAACTTTTCTATGAGCCATCTTGGTGATACCATTACTCATCTTTTGTCTTTAATTAAATATCAGACTGTACTAAAATTAATATATATTTTTTTTTTTTCACATGAAGCGGTAACTTGGTGATGTGCATTATAATTTAAACATTATAATTTATAAGTTTTATTTTTAAAATTAATATTATTTCTGTTGCCTATCTATAATCTCAGGTGATATTTGGCTCAGATACTGTTTTACTACCAGGGAAGTATTTTTTTTCAGTTTTAGTTTCAGTGTTGATAAATCGACGTTTATTAAAAGAACGTTATACAGTTTCATACAATGCGGCATGTTTAAATATAAGTACAATAGATGTTACGTAATTATATTATTATTATTTTTTTTTTTTTACGTTAACTCCACACAGGAGACCCCGAAGGATACAATTTCGCTCAAGCCTATATCATCTTTGGGGATGCCGTGTGGAGGGTCTTTTAGAGGATAGGAAGGAGTGAAGTTGGGTCTTGAAGAGACCCATGTTGTAGGATGGAGGAAACACAGAGGCCGGCAGCCGAGCTGTTGAACACGGGAACGTGTCGTAAAAGCGACCCGTTATCATGTGACAAATGTTGACCGTGTGCAAATGTTGGGCATACCATTGGCGTGTTTCCTGACTATGCACCGGTGCCGAAGGGATCAATGATTCTCATCTCCTGACCTCTGTGCTCTAAAGATTGCAGTTCGTTTGCTAAGATAGGCAAATCTATCAAACGGACCGCCCGTTTCTTCACAGAGTCAAAGGTTTTTATCAGATATTTTGGGACTCCCGACCAGAGGTGTATCCAAAATTCTACAGTTTTGTACTATTAAAGTATCTGCCGGCTCCGTACAGTACGCCCGGGTTCTTCTGTCAGTAACCGTCTGAATCGATCTCTCTCTCAAAAAGTCGGCAATCCACGTACACAAGGAAACGGGAAGTCCGTAAGAAGGCAGTTTGTTGACAAGTACTCGGTGCCAAACCCGGTCAAAGGCCTTAGAAATATGGTTCACATTGCGCAGAATGATTAAATTCACTAAAATTGCTTTAAATTACAAATAGGTATATCTAGATTCCTGTTTGAAAAGAGTGCTAAAGGTACTAATGGATGAATTACGACGGGGTTTTGTTATTGCAAATCGGCATGAAAAAATTAATAAATTTTGAATGTGGGCATATGCACCTGGAGGCCGATTCTGGTTCTTTTTAAGAAAAATTCTTTATCGTTTTCCTTAGGCCTAAAGACTTCTTGCTTAACTACGGTTCCGGTGCTCTCGCATGAAAGCTGTCATTCAGCGAAGGACATTCTATAAAAAATATTGATATCTATGCATATATTGTAAGAATTGACTTTAAACATTATTAGTGAGTCATTTATCGCATAATATGCTATTAAATTGACCAAATTAACGAAAATGCGATTTTTGTAAAGTACCTAATAGAAAAGCCCGAAATGTCAGATAAAAGTGTTTTAAATTCCAAAAATTATATAAAATGCACGTATCAAGTAAATAATAAATAATTAAAATAATAAATAATTAAAATAATAAATAATTAAAATTAATAATAAAATACAAGAAAATCAGAAAAAGTGTTAATAGTGAATTAAATGTAATTAATAGTTTAACATTTTTTAATAATAGTTATCTCTGGAATTTATTTTCATATTAATATTAATAATAAAAATAATTCATTTTTTAATTTCTAATAAATTTGTTATTCAATGTTTTATAATAATTTTTTATTAAAACTTTAGATTAATTACTTATCTGCTTTAATCAATTTTTGTTTATGTTTATAATTTGTCTATTCTTACATTATTGTGTTCTATATTTATCATTTGTCTATACTTGATATTATTATTATTTAGTATTCCATATATTCCTGATGAATAAAGCATCGCTTTCGAAACATGTAGATCTGTGTATATTAATTAAACGGTGAATACAAAATAATTTTAAATTCATTTATAAATAATAATAAACTGTATGTGTTAAGTATGCGTGGTACACGTATAATCTTTAATAATACTGCGATGATTAAACCTAAGACTCCTCTAAAAATGTATTGTCATTGACATGTAATCGGAATCGCAGTTAAGCAAAATATCTTTAAGCCCAAGGAATAGGATAAGAAATTTTCTTTGAAAATTACCAGAATAGACCTCTTGATAATAGCATCGAATCTCTGAAGTACATCGCTAAGCGAAAATTATATCTCTGTTCGTGACACCAAAATTGTACGTTTGAGCTAAGTTTTCACTCAGCAGTCACTCATTTTGGTCGGTTGAAGTACCCGCTTAAGTTCACTGTGGTATTCAAATTTCTAAAACCGTTTTGGTGTACTTTTCAAAGAATTAAGACCAATGCTAATAATGTTTCTGGGCAGATTATTTCACGCTTGAATTTCTGTAGAGGCGATAGAATTAACCTACCTAATATTATTTTTGACAAATAATTTCGAAGATGTCTGAAACAGCCAAAGCAATTCTAAATTTGAAAAACATCTGAAACAATTGATTGACGTTTAACTGTCAGTTTGACGTTACAATAACTTGAAGCACTTGAAGCGAGCCAAATAACGCCAAAATAATGGTTTTGGCTGTTCATTGAATTTCGAAAACGGCTTTTACACGGCAAACCAAGTCTGGCAATAAAATTCGTAATAATATTTTACTATTCAATTTTGTT
This sequence comes from Halesus radiatus, assembly GCA_022606495.2. Lineage (NCBI taxonomy): Eukaryota > Metazoa > Arthropoda > Insecta > Trichoptera > Limnephilidae > Halesus > Halesus radiatus. Next base: position 42,367 of record JAHDVE020003926.1, read on the forward strand.
TGCCGGTAGAAATCCTCCGTAGAGACGTGATCAGATTAACGTGTATACTTGACTTTGGTGGTTTTACTAATAGAATAGTAAGCATCCAAACAAATATGGACAAAGATCTTTAGATCACGTGATTCCTAGCTGTATAAATAAAAAAAAAGCAATTAATAAATATATTGAAAACTTAGCTACTTGAAAGAAGCTATATATTTGTACTAGAAAATATGGAAATATTATTAAAATATCATATATGATTTATTGTTGTCGTTTTAATTTTTTTAAAGATTTTACAGAAATATTTTTGTTTAAGATTCTTGAGAAATATGTATGTTTTAAGTTTGTTACATATGTGTTATATGTTTTTATTTTTATTTTATATAGACATATATTTTTTTTTGTAACCTTATCTGTAAATTTTGAGTTTGAATAACAAGCTCCCGTTGGATCAGATTTTCTCGTTGCGTATGCTCACAGAGAAGTTTCTGGCAAAACAACCAGAAACTTTTCTGTGCTTTTGTGGATCTACAAAAAGCATACGACCGAGTTGACTGAAAAAAGTTATGGAAGGTGTTGTCCAAGTATGGAGTGAATACAAATCTCATACAGGCAATCGCACATCTGTACGAGGAAAGCGTTGCATGTGTTAGGGCAAACGGTGATTTGATGCGGTTTGAAAAGAACTGAAAGAGGTGGGCTTGGGCGCGAAATGAATAGTCTGCAAGTATGTTGTCTGTTGTATGCTGATGATGCGGTGCTGATTGCTAACAGTATGGAAGATCTACAGTCCTCGTATCTAGGATGAACGAAGTATGTATGAAGAATGAGCCAATGATGAATGTAAGTAAGTCTAAAGTAATGGTGTTTGAAAGAGAGAGTAGAACAAAAACAGCGTAATATAGTAGTGAATGATGAATACTTGAGCAGGTCGATGAGTTTGTGTATTTGGAAGTATGTTTACGAGATGGAAAGACTGGATAGGATATTGAAAGAAGGGTGAATGCAGGAATCTACATTAACGGCTAACTGGAACGCTAAGCTGACGCAAACAAAAAGTTGTCCAAGGAAGCGAAGCTTAGCAGTCCACATTGGAGTGCTGATACCAACCCTGATATATGGCAGTGAGGCATGGAACTGGCAGAGGAAGGATGAAAGTAGACTGAGATGAGATCTCTAAGACGAATGTGTGGTAAAACCGCGTATGATCGTGAGAAAAATGTTGAGATTTGTAAAGAATGCAAGGCCGATGTAAGCGTAGTGAGCAAGATTAAGAAAGGGGCGCTTAGATGGTTTGGGCACGTAGAGCGAATGAACGAAGAGAGGAGTGTAAGGAGAATATATGACGCGAATGTGAATGGAAGAAGAAGGCGGGGAAGTCCGAGGAAGACATGGCACGATTAAGTGAATCAAATACTTGAGTCGGGCCATGTCAGAAGTCGGAATAACAGAAGAGAATGTATTAGACGTTGTATGAAAGTGAATGAAGCAAGAAGTGTATGCCAAGATCGCGTTGTTTGGCGGTCCGTCCCCTCTGCCTACCCCTGCGGGGAAACGGCGTGATGGTTAGTTAGTTAGTTAGTTTATCGGGACTTTTTGCATTGTATTTTTTCTTTTGCAAAAAGTTAATAAAAAAATTAAAATAATACAAACAAAAATGGTTATTTGTCAATAAACTGTTAATTTACATAATTTATTTTAACACATTTTACACTTTTAATAATTGACTCAGCTATACATTCCGGAGCCCGGAGTCCAGCTAGTTTTAAACAGTGTCTTTAGAAATGACACGTAATGGTAAATATTTCAAGTTGCTTTCAGATTCATAAGAATAAATATAAAAAAATATTTGCATATGCGAAAATAAACGACTAGGTTCTTAGTTTGGGTTTTTTCTCTCTTAAAAAACCCAAACTAAGAACGTAACAACCGATGTTTTAAATATTAATTTTATGCAGTTGGCACTTTGGATAAATGTAGTTTCACACTAACATTAAAGATTCAATCAATTCTTCTTCAATATTTACGCGTTTTTATATAAAGAAAGTAAGAAATGAAGTGAATTATTTTGTATTTCCGATAAAAATATATTTTATTTTATTTATTTATATGAATCTAAAACTGTTCTTTTTAAAAAAAATATGAGTTTTTCTACTAAGTCCCAACTGGAAATATTTATCAAAATAAGATACTTCAAGCTGTTACCGTACTTTTCAAAAAAGATTCTCGTCCGCACAACCAAGCAGAAAACTGTGCACAGGTTCGATAACCTTCACGACACAAAATATTGTCTAATGTCTCCCACCCACGAATAAATAGATAGAAAGAACAGATTTTTTTAGGTTAGAGGGGGTACACTCGTACACAAATGCAAACTTATAGCGTAAAAAAGGTAAATAACAATATATTTTTATTCATCCAGTACACCACTACACAAGCAAGTATTTCTTTATTCTGATTTGCCTGTATCTCCTACATTTGTTGCAATAAGTGAGATAGGGCGAAATACTTTCTGATTCTTTGTTTTTACCCATGACAGCTGTTACGCTATACATATCATTATTCGCCATCCAAAAGCACCGAGGCCATTGGGAAACATAATAATTATGTATAACTATGTTTTATGAAGGATTGCTTATTTAATTTAATTTCCTTACTAGCTAATGAGTACCCGGCTTTGCTCGGGATTTTTTTTATGAATAAAGTTATGAAGTTGTGAATTCTCGCTTGTCGTTTGGGTGAGATAATTGATTTTACAGCAGTCTCCTATCTCTAAACTAAGAAACAAATGAACATTAATTTGAAATTGATAAACTAAAGTTTTTAAGACAAGATTTTTGTGCATAGCGCAAAGGGTAACAATTATTTTTATAAACAATAATTATTAGCCTGAAACACTCAAAAAAACTCTGAAACTGTTTATAAAAATAATTAATTTGAAAGTTTATTTCAATACAAACATTTAAAAAAATATATATATTTAAATAAATAAGTTCTTAAGTAGGAACCTACTAGTGTTTTCACTTTTGAAAATATTCTACTCAAACAAACCTTCTTCTTTTGAATATGTTATCTGTGGCTAATCAGACTGGTATATCTATGGGATAACCTAAATAAAACATGGCGGGTTCAATGTTTTTCATACTAATTTTAAAATATTAAATCAACACTTTTACGGATTGGGTTTCATTCAAACTATTCTCTAAACCTTCCCGGCACTAATAAGAACAAACTGTGCTATTTTAAGTGAAACCGGTGGAGTAATTGAGGACAGACAGACAGATATTTATTTTCATATTCATAACTGACTGATGTGTACCCGGCCTTGCTCTAAATTTTTTTTTCTTGTTTGGAATAAACTTATGAAGTTGTGAATTCTTGCTTGTCGTTTAGGTACCATAATTAATTTAAATTGGATGTAATGTCTTGTGATGACTATTACCACCTCTAAACAAAGAAATGAAGAAACATTAATTTGAAATTTTTATTTCATTTTAAGCATTTATTTTTTCAAAACATTTCTAAATAATAAAGTTCTTAATTAAGTAGGTGGTAGCTAGTCGTGTTTTCCATTTTGAAAATATTTTACCCAAAAAAAAAATCTTTTTTTGAATATGCAATCTGTGGCTAATCAGAGCGTTATAGCCATGGGATAACCTATATAAAACATGGCGGGTTCAATGTTTTTCATACTAATTTTAAAACGTTACACCAACAGTTTTAGATATTGGATTTCATTCAAACTTCTCTCAAAACCTTCCCGGCACTAATAAGAACAAGGTGTGCTATTTTCAGGAAAACCAGAGTGAAGAGTAAGACTAAGTTCAAAAATAACAGATTAAAAGGATAAATGATGGCTCTTGTGGTCAGAATCTTCTCCTCCGGCTTCAGGCAAGGCCACTCCAGCCCTGATGTTCACCGATTCCCACGGTCCATGATGCGAAGTCCATGATGACTCGTCGGAAGCGCCATCCGCCACAGCTTCTTCCGTGAGGTTCAGGCAATAGGATGTATGAATGCTACCTTATCCTGTGTGGTCCTCGATGCAGCAGCTACTCCTCGTGTCCGCACATTACTCCGCAGGGATTCCTCTCCGAAGCACAAGGCACGCGCGATTAGGTTTCATCACCTACCATTTGGCCATCATTAAACAAAAAAACATACCCACTTCGGGTAATTAATTAGACACTCTCCGGCGTCAAACGAAACAGTCACTTAACATAACTCCTCCCAAAAAACCACGTCGAGCTCCCCGCCCGTGTCAAGTTATATCTGCTTCCATCTTGCCGAGGCGCCTCTCTGACGGATCTCCCATCCATCGACACCTCATGAAATTCTATCATAGACAATTGTACTGTAGCATCCACATCATGGACAACAATTATGTTACATTACAATTCTATCACAGACAATTGTACTGTAGCATCCACATCAGGGACAACAATTATGTTACAATTGATTTTTATATATTTAGATTAACCTACTGTCCGATTCTTAAAACCTAAAAAAATGGATTTCTAAGAATTAAAAAAAAAAAAGTCAAAGAAATCAGTAGAGGTACACAGAAGAAAATCAATTGTTATCAGTCGACTTTATTTACACTTGTTAGAATTTTTCGCCGCTTGAAAACAGTAATTTCTGTCTGGTCAAAAAAGTCTTTCGAAGGTTATTAATTTCCATTTGATAAAGGAACAGAAATAATTTTATGTTACTCGTGCAATCATTCATTTGACGGGAAATATTCAAGCATGAAAAATGTTCGTAGTTTAAATGCGCATTTTTTTTATCCTGTTTACGATTTCACAGGCACTGCAATTCTCGGCTCTACCGATATTGTTTATCGTTTATTTGGGTTTATTTTGATCTGCTCAACCGTGAATTGTTTCGGAGCCATTAATGGGAACATCCGCATAACGCTTTTGAACGTCAAATAACGATAAAGGTAATATGTTTCTATTGATGTACGCGTATATATTGTGCGTTAATACTTCTTTTTTCGTTCGGTTTAAACAGGTATTTCTGTCAAACTAGTGTGAATTTATTTGATTTGAAAATCATAGTTAACGTTATCTAACTGTTTGTTAATCATCCGATAGTATGAAATTGTTTTAGATAATAAAACTCTTTCATCAGCTTTGTAAATGGTACATGCGTGTATAATGAAAACCTGCGGGCTTAATTATTTCCTTATAATAATAAAAATAGTAAATTTCTACATCGCATTTTTGTGAAGGTTCACCTCAAGTGCGTTTTACACTAACCAACCTAACCTAATATAATTGGAAAATAACAGACATACTACATGGTATATCCAAATGATTGACGGCCTCCATGGTCGACGGGTAAGGCTCTCGACTACGAATCCGAAGGTCGCGGGTTCAAATCCCGGCGTGCGCAAGTAAATTTTATTTAATTCATTTGTGTTGTTTCACAATTAATTTATTTAAAATAATAGTGTACTTGCGCACGTTCCAGAGTGGAAGATACTATCAGTATCGCCCTGGTGAAAGACCACCATTCAGAATTGGAACGTTGCTTGAAATGGCTTTTAGCCGTGTTTGGTGACCAGATCTGAATAGCCAGATATTTCCCTATGTCCCTACCTTCCTCTTCCCCTTCTCCTTCCCCTCCCCAATACCTTCTGCCTCACAACATTCCCCAATTGGGAATGCAATAGTCTCACTGGCTCCAGACGGTTGGGAGCAGTTGCGACTCTTGTGCGGTATTCATATAAAAAAAAAAATGTAAAGTACAAATATCAAAAGAGCAAGAAAATCTACACAAAATAACGTAACCTAATATAATTAGAAAATAACATATTTTATATGCAGTGTTATGAAAAGAATAGTACTGACGATGTAGGGATGTGGGAGAAGCAGAGGGGGAAGGTTGGGAAAGAGCGGTTACGGGAGACAGTTCATTTGTACAGACTTACCCCAAGGGTGGTGTCCCTCCAGGGAGCTCGGTTCTGGACATTCGACTAGCTCAGTTTCGGCAGGCCAAGAAGCTCCTCTGCAGGGTCGTAGGCCGACATGCAGTCTTATAATTGGGAACTGGGACTCTAATACTTTGTCAAATTAAACTACTAAATGCTTTCAAACTCAGGGTTTATTCAGAGGAAGGTACAGACACGGTAAGTTATGTTATGCTAATCAGAAGGCTAACCTAACCTCAAATGAAAGTTACGGGTGATTTCTCTCTGATATTATCTGAACGGGCATGAAAACAGGGGCTCGAATAAGTTACAACACAAAAAGGGGGAATACAAAGACAGCTTACAGTTTAGGTTGTAGCGACAAACGGGGGTCCTAGTAGAAGCAATTGGCAACTGCCAACATGGCTGCTCGCGCGTTCCTTTTCGAGACGTAGTCGGCGGCGTGCCAGGGATGCCATCTCCAGAGCGGGTGGGGGGTGAGTGCTTCCGAAGCCGGGTGCGAGGAGAGAATGCGCGCCAGCCGGGCGGGCAAGCTGCCGTTGGCGGGCGTGGCGCTGGCGTCGCTTTACCGTTGATGTTTGACGAGTGGCTAGTTTCTTTTTAGTAACTTTCTGACGTTACGTAACAGCAGGCAAATTAAAAACACAATTTAAAATACTCACGAGTAGCGGATTCACTTAGACCATAGGTTCTCAACCTTGCCTACTGCCCACTTTGAGAATATTTTTATTTCTAGAGCCCTCCCCCCCACTTTTTTTTTACTTACCATGTTTGTGTATCTGTTATGCTAATGTTTTGAAATTTAAGAAGGAAGTGACGAAATATAAAGTGCAATTTTTAATGTCATAATTTTTAAAGTTTAATTTGTAATTCTTAATTGTATATTGTGACTTAAATTGTAAAAATGTTTGTGTGTATATATAATGTTCGTATTAGAATACATGTAACCAGTATACTGCCGTGGTAAGTAAAAAAACAGTATCTTCCTTGAGACTCGACGAAAATACTGTGTTTTTACTTACCACAGCAGTGTACACGTGTTCTATTTAAAGTTAAATAAATAAATAACGATCCGTTAACGAAACGGTTCATGACGTAACAGAAACTTGGTAGTTCGTTTATAAAACTGGTTCTTAGCGTATCGTATAGCTTCGCAGTTTCCGTCATGACGACAGGCATGCAGTGTTAATGTAGTTGTGTATTTATCAGTGATACCGTTTTTCGGACAACCGTCATTAAAGCGACCCCTTTTAACGGGTATCGAGAAGTGTAGTGTTAACTAGTTGTCCCTATTAATGTTAATTGGGTGATTATATAGTTCGATCCCTTCTGTAGTTAAATGAGCTCGATGGGCTTTGTGTATATTAATACATACTACTTTATACAACCTTATGATCAAATCTAAAGAAAAGTCAGTGTTTAGAACATTCCCGGGTAGTATATTGGATTGGATGATTAAGCTTATAAATTCTCTTTGTAAATGTTCGTTCCATTTCGTAAACGTAGAGATCATCATAATTGGAGTCAAATCAGATAATTCCTAAAATTGTTTTCTCTACTACCGTGGTAAGTAAAAACACAGTATTTACCATAGGAATCATTCTCCGGAATGAAGGGTGGTGATTTGTTTGACTTTTGAACATATATATATAATTAGCCTAACTTTTTCTATTTTATTATTATTAGAATAAAGTTTTTTTTTAAATAATAATATAATCTTCTTCAATAAATATGAAATTACTTTGTGGTGTCATTTTTAATACAATTAATAAAAAAATGTATTGTATAAACCACTATTTAATATACAAATATCAACATGTTTCGGAAGCAAATCTTCCCTTATCGCGATATACAATAAACGATTACTAAGAAATAATAAAAAGAATAGACAAGGAATAAACATAGGAAAATAATAACGTAAGGATAGATAAATTAATATTACAAACACAAGAAAAAAATAATAATAAGTAATGAAGGTAGGTAAGTAAGAAATTAAAAATGTAAAAAAAGAAATATTAAATAAAGATCAAATGAAAAACTCAAACTTTGTTTAAACCACCTTTTCCTTTATACGCCTACCGGTTTCGAAACAATCGTTCCATCCTCAGGGCAAGTGTATAAGTGTGCAGCTAAAGATGGAACGGTTGTTGCGAAACCGGTAGGCGTATAAAATAAATGTGGTTTAAACAAAGTTTGAGAGTTTCATTTGATTATAATGGATAACCACAAAGTGTTAGCTTTATACAATAGTATTAGATAAAGAGTTTATATTAGAAATTAAAAAAAAATACCGATTTTTATTTTTAACATAAATAAAATCAAGGAAATAAGAAAGCAGTAAAAAAAACCAAAAACAATAATATTATAATTTTTATGAATGATATTCTAAATATAGGTATTAATGTAAAAATAAATTTAAGCTTTTTAATTTTTTTTTTATTATAATAATATTTATTTGATTATTAACACTTTCCTATTTAGAAAAAAATTATATAATTGTAAACCGGTTGCATTGGTTAATCATAGTTTCCCACCCCTGGCACCCCAAAATTGTATATATATAAGGTAGTTTAGGAAATACTTGTACCAGTGTGAAGATGGCCGTGATAGGCTGAAACTGGTCAGGTCTTAAAATAAAACGTGGAAAAAAGTTTTATCATAAAAGCCCTACAGTAGCAATAGGCAGCCCGCTCACTGGGTAGAGAAGATTATCTCCACAGCATACATAACGCGGATCTTCTGCTAAATGATTAAGATACATTTACTTTTAATTTTTTAAATTGATGATACGTGGTTGAATTCCATTAAAATAATGTATAGAAACAATTATACATATATCGTATTGTAAAATTTTTGTGTACAGTGCCAAGGAACATGTTTCCCTCTTCCTGTGTCAACTATGGTTAGAGGTGCATAAATGTGGAGATAATCTTCTCTACCCAGTGAGCGGGCTGCCTATTGCTACTGTAGGACTTAATTATAAAACTGTAAATAACAACAATAAATCGTACATAAAATAATATTTTCTAAGTATCTAACATAAATGTAGTTTCTTTCAGCAAGCGAAGCCTTAAATATAATTGTTAATTGTTTTATTTTAATACAATTTTTAATTTCAGCAGGTAAACATATTTAAACAGTTAGGAATCACGCAATCTAACGTTCTTTGTCCAAATTTGTTTGTATTTTTAGGCATTAATTCTTCATCAAAAGTTATTATTTATTGCAATAATTTTGTCTTTTTTAGAATTTTTTTAAATTTTTTAGTATATGTCGGATTTGGCCACCACTATTTAATTCTCTGCCCCTATTCCAACCCCGTTTATTAGTTTTTGATTTGTTTTAATGTTTGCTCACATTATGTAATATTAATATTTTACCCTGATACGTTTTATTTACATTTAAACTTATTTGTTCATATCTTGTTTGCGTTGAGCGTATAAACGTAGAAATAGGGGTAGGTGTGTTTACACAATTGTAATAACAAGAGAAGTTTTATTGCTCGTATTTAAAACATTAATATTCATTGAAAATATTACCTAGTTTATTGTGTGTTTGTTGTTATAATGAAATATTTAACACAATGATTCGCATGAAAGCACTCGTAAACACTGTTTTTCAACAATAAAGCCTTTATCGTAATTAGATATTGCTGTGCGAAAATATTGACGCAAATAATGAGAATGGGATAAAGACTACATATTGTTATGCATTCGATTCACAGGGGATTGGGCAGCTGTCAAACATGAAACATTAATAGTAAATAACGATGGAAGAGAGTTTTTATTCGAGTATAAATATAAAATAGAGCAGTTTATAAATATATTGAAGACTTGGCTAGCTGAAAAAACTATTTGTATTAGATAATTAGGAAATATTATTTTATGTACGATTTACTATTATTTTATTTTATTTTCATGTTTTAAATACATATAAATAGAATATTTTTGATTAAAAATTTTATATTTATGTTTCAAATTTTTTACTTTGTTACATATGTTTTTATTTTATATAAATGCATGTATTTTAGAATCGAACTCGAATGACACTATCTCCAACCTCGGCTGCTGGACCCCCAACACCAACCCCCTTCATCTCCACCCAAATTCCATCTCATACCCTCCATTACCTTAGAGAGCGGGCTTAAATATAAGATTGCTATCAGCAAGTGCCGCTAACACATAAAATTTATAATTCTTTGAAATAAATTAAATAAAAGCCCTACAGTAGCAATAGGTAGCCTGCTCACTGGGAAGAGAAGATTATCTCCACATTTATGCACCTCTAACCACAGTTGTCACAGAAAGATAGAGAAATGTTCCGATACGATATATATATGAAAGTAAAGAATACCTACAGCAATAGACTCCAAAGTTTAGTGAATGATCTAGGAATGAAACAGCTTGTGACAAAACCAACGAGAATAACAAACGCATCAGCAACCATTATTGATTTAGTTATATCAAATCATTTTTACTTGAACGTAAAGGTTGTGGATACACCAAAAATATCAGATCACGAAAACATAATAACACTTCTTGAAACGAGTGTAATAAAAAATGAGTCAAGGAAAATTATGTATAGAGATAAAGGAACTATGATCACTCTAAATTCTGTCAAACTTTAAAAAATATTATCTCACAAATTACCGAGTCTAATTCATTAAATGACAAAGCAGAAAATTTCGTCAAAATTTTGACGTCAGCAGTCGACAAAAATATGCCGATAAGAAGTGTTAAGTTTAAAAATACTAACAGATGGTATTCGATACCATTACATAACCTTCAAAAACAGAGAGATAATGCATATAAAGCGGCAAAATTGGAACCATCCAATGAAAAATGGAATTCATATAAAAAAATTCGCAATATTTATTCAAAACAAATTAAACAACATAAGTGCGATTACTATAAACAAAAATTAGAAACACAACAGAATGAGCCAAAAAAACTTTGGATAACACTAAAAGAAATCATAAAGGGCAAACAAAAAGAAGTTGTAAAATCGACTGATTTCCCAGATGGAAATGAAGAAGAAATTGAGAATAAAGCGACAAAATTTAACAAGCACTTTATTTCGAGCATAGATCTTATAAGCGAAAGTATTCCAGAATGTCCTGTTAACAAACTAGACATAGACAGGCCTGTATGCACCGATGAAGAGTTTAAGTTTAAAAATATAGATTTACCATACTTAAAAAGAGTCTTAAGTAACATGAAATCGAAGGAATCTCCAGACGGTATTACAATAAATATAATCAAAGACTCCATTAATATTATTGGCGAATCGATGGAACAAATTATTAATGAATCTCTGAATAGTGGAGTGTTTCCCAAAACTTGGAAGACATCTGTAATAACTCCTATTCCGAAAATCGATAACCTAAAAAAATTTGACGAATTCCGACCGATAAATTGCTTACCCAAATATGAACAAATACTTGAATACATTGTAAAGGAGCAATTAACTGAATATATTGAGACAAAGCAGATATTAGTTCGACAACAATCGGGTTTTGGAAATAAATTTTCTTGTAAAACCGCTATTAACTATGTAATACAAGAAGGGAAAAATTACAGAGATAAAAATAGTAAAATTACTGCAGTATTTTTAGACTTAAAAAGGGCATTTGAAACAATCGATAGAGATAGATTAATAAAAAAATTAAGAAATATTGGAATTAACGGTAAAGAAATTAATTGGTTTGTTGATTATCTATCAGAAAGAACGCAAGTAACAAAATATGGTGGTATAATATCGGATCCACGTCATACTAGTAAAGGCGTTCCACAGGGATCTGTCCTAGGTCCATTGTTATTCATTATATATATAAATGATATTGTTAAAGTTTTAAAGCATTGTGCCATTAAATTATTTGCTGATGATAAATTGTTATATATAGCCAGAAAAAAATTACAGGATGCCATTGAAGAGATACAAAATGACTTAAATAATGTAACACTTTGGTTAAACATAAACAAACTAAAATTGATTGTTATAAAAACTAAATTTCTGATTTTTGATAGTCAAGGTGGAACCGAACATGCAATACTAACCATTGATAACATAAAGATAGAAAGGGTTAACAGTATTAAATATTTGGGTATAATATTAGATGATTAATTAAAATTCGACAAACACTTCGAATACATATCTAAGAAAATTGCTAAAAAAGTTGACTTCCTAAAAAGAATTAGGAATAACTTGGATCTCAAGACAACGCACCTTGTATACAATTCTATTGTAACTCCTCATTTAAATTATTGTTCTAGTGTTCTATTATTATAATAATAATAATAATAGTTGGATGACTTGTATAGCGCCGTTTTTGTGAAAAATCACCTCAAGGGCGCTGTACAAATATTTCTTAACTAATTATGTACAGACAGATACAGAAAAACATACTCACCTGGCAGGTCGCTTCAGATGAACACAGTTTTAGAAAAATTTAATTATAGAGATGATAGTTTTACATGGTTATTTGTTTCTCCTTTTCTATCGATGTTACATCCATTAGATGATCGGTGGCACAAGAAGAGTTGGTATTTATTGAATTATTGGTATTAATTTTTAGGACTGAAAAGTATTCATAAAATGAATTTTAGGACTCGAAAATATCTATAAAATTACTTTACTCGGCGTAAGAAGCTTTTAATAAATATTAACGTTTTTATTTATTTATTTTTTATTTTTTTTTATTTTACACTTTGGTTGTTTACAGTGTTGCGGGCTGTGGACGCATTTGCGCACCGATGCGTGAATTTTGAATTATATTTTTATTTTATTTAATGACTTTAGGTAAGTACTAACTGGCCAGCCTAGCTAAGCAATTTACAGGTGAATTTATGGATACGATTGTCTGAAAAGATGTGTTTTAAGTTTAGTTCTGAATTTGCTGAGTCTTTGATACTCTTAAGTCATGGCAGTTCATTCCAGGCTTTAGATCCTGACACTCCGAAAGCACGATCACCGAACTTAGTATTAGGTGCGCTTTGGTTCCTTCCTTAGAGTATTATTACTCTAAGGTTCCTTCAACCTGCCGATAGCTGATGACGCTGCTGACCTAAGGGTGGACTAACGTGAATTGGTATTTTCAGGAATACACAGTTCTGATAAGTGACATAAATACCATCCAGCAGAGCTTGAACTGGATTCTTTCAGGACATTTGAGCCAGTGGAGATTTTTGAGATGCTCTGAAATGTGAGAATATTTAGATACGCCGGTGATAAGTCTTGCTGCAGCGTTGAATACTGATTGCAATTTGTTAATTTGGTATTTGGGGAGACTCGCATATATTCCGTTGCAATAATCTAGACGTGACACAACGTACGAATTGACAAGCAGTTTAGTTGCCTCTGTTGGCAGGTTTCTCCGTACTGCTTTTATTTGCCTTAGTTGAAAGAACCCTGTACTTACAGTTCTGTTTACTTGACTTGACTTCTGTTTACTTGACTATTATGTAACGAGGCCCAAAATAATAAACTACAGGTTATACAAAATAGGGGAATGAGGATGATTCTGAAATGTAATATCTTTACTAGAGTTAAAACTATGTTACAAAACTTAAATATGATGACAACTAAACAACATATAATATATAATACGTTAACAATGATGTACAAGCTTAAAAATAACATGCTCCCTAAATATCTGCAAACTAATATTATGTATCATGAAAATATTCACAATTATCCTACGAGGAGTTGCCGAGACTTCAGGCTTCCCAAAACAAAACTTACGTGTACACAGAACAGCGTATTTTATAAAGGGCAAAAACTTTATAATAACATACCAAATTCCATAAAGGAAGCCTCAAGTCTTGGCACTTTCCGTAAAACATGTGCTATATATATAAAGAAAAATTTATGACTTGTATTTCTATTTGTATTAACTGTATTCTTTCCGTTATAATTTTATGACTATTTATTTTATTATGTATCTTAAATGTTTTTTATTACTAGATGTATGAAAATTTGCTTACATCTAAATAAAGTTACAAAAATAAATGTATATATGAAAGTACGTCAACACACTTAATAAAACCTGTCGACTATATTCAAACCAACAAGCATCTATTAGTATTAGCATTCAACCCCAAGAATAAATGACCGTCAGTACAGTTGAGATCTGAGTGAAGCTTCATTTGATATTCACTCCTGGTCACCCGCCAGGAGGGTATTTAGCAGTTTATTTCCCGGTTTCCATACAATATACTCGTAGTACTTGGTAGGTATTTGAGATGATTGTATTCGGGCCGACAGTGGCCCCAGGAAGATGCCCTGACCAACCTGTCCTGTCTTGGAGAAGTAAACTACCCCCGAGGGGGTTGTAATAATTGTTCAACTGTACGGCTTAGGTACGGTGTACATCGGACAGGACTCAAATTCTATTCCCGGGGGAGCAGGACGGATAAAGCATAAATTCGAATAGTTTAAATTAAACAATGGACAACTTAACTACAAAGCAGAAAATTTTGATAAATTGAAATGATTCGAAATACTCATTAAATTTGCACAGCTTTTGTCAGCACTACGACTTGACGCAATAAAGGTTGTTTTATACGTGTTAATTTTTCGAAGCAATTTTTTTTTGTCTATTTTAAAATGATGTACATTCGTCACTAGTACGTTTTCTGTCTAGAGTTTCTAGGTTAACACACCTAACATATTTTTAGTTCTCAATGCCATTTTTATCATGGTCAATTGATAGAGCTATCAAACATCAACTTGTATAAAAAAATAATAAAAAAACATTATTATTATTTTCCCCATTGTTTCCTTCACTCAATAAAAAAAATGCTATTCATTTGATACAAGTGAGTTAATAAGGTGAGTTTTGAAATTTTGAAATAACGCATTTAAGCTTTTGCACTGGATGGGGTTTGTGATTGTAGTTTGTGATCTCCGACCCCGGTTAAAAATATATTTCAAAATTGATATATTATCGAGAAATTAAAAATTTGGCAAAATGTAACAAACTGCTAGAGAATATGAAATGATTATAAGAAAAACTTTTAAAATTTTGACTGTATTTAATAATTCTTTTTTTGAAATGACAATTCTTAGTGGAATTCTATTAGAAAGATTTATTACAAATATATAATTTCAACCTGTCATGGCCATCTTCAAACTGCTAAAATCCCTTACCTTCTTAAATATTATATCATTAAAATCCCTTCAAACCCTTGAAATCTTAATCCCTACGATATGTAAAATGAGGATATATCGATACTGATTAATAAAATTTATATTAAACCATAGTTTACCACCCCTGACAACCCAAAAATTGTGAATATACCGTACTTTAAGGCGATCCACTTTCTAAAATTCAAACGAAATCGCGCACTCCTTATGCAGGTGGCGAAAAGGTTGAAATTCGCATGTTTTGATGTATGCAAAAAAACACCAAAATGCGTGTTTTATATTATTTTGTACAACTCAGGCATAATTATCAAAATGTTTGACAAGCATATTCTTAAAAACTCAATTTGTTACCATGAACAATACGACAATATCGGAAAAAGGGTTCGAACATAGGAGATCTTGCACTTTGAACATCTTTTTAGTTCTGATACTTAAGACTTTCAAAAAATGCCCGGTCAAAGAAAAGTCTAAGGCGTGTTCTACTTGCAGTATTTAATGAAACAATCTATCATTCAATTTTCAAACCCAAAACACATGATTTTGCATTACTTCCCATTGCATCGCCTTAAGAAAAGAATGTATCAATACGAAGATGGCCGTTATACGCTGAAACCGGTAAAGTCAAAAAATTAAAAGAGGAAAAAAAAGAAGTTTAAAATTTATTTAATAAATCATTATTACTGTATTTATATGAACACGTAACCTGTTTCAAAGTACTGAAAAATTTGCATGTTAATTATATGTTGTTTATGGAATGTTGGGATACTATTCCCGGGAGCGAAGAACGCATTAAGAGAAGGCCAGTAACAGTTTACAATGGCAATCATGTAGATATTGTATCTAGTTACTTTACACCCGCTAGTACTTTGTGTACGTGAGTGAAGTAATTATTTGTATTGCCCTACCCCACGCTCGAGCGCAGATGAGCACGTGAATTTCAATTCAAACATTTGAATTAAATGTGTGCAGTAAATGGACATTGAATTCAACGTTTGATAATGCAAATTCAGTTTGAGCTTTTGCTTCGTTATATATGTCGCTTGTGCATTATCACATTACTATATCATTGAAGAAGATAATATTAACAAATCCTAAATGAAATATGAAACCGAAAAAAAACCACATAAAAAAGTATCATTCGCATCTGGGAATCGATCCCAGGACCAATGTCTTTCCGGGACAACCGCTTTACCAACTTATCTAATGAAACCAGTTCAATTTATGTTATCTCCATATTTCAAATTCAAGACTTTGTCAATATCATCCTCTATTTTTTAATCCCATATTATTGGCTCCTACCTTTACGATGATTATAAACTTCTACTCGAATATAATTGAAATCTAGATAGTGTTTCGGATATACCTATCCGATTTTTATTTATATGGGACATCTGTTGACTTTTTCTATCTTTAGAAAAAGAATTCAATTTATTTTAATAAATTATTGACGACAGATACCTTTCTTAATTTTCGTGGTTGTTTCGTATTTAATTTAGAATTGATTAATATTATCTTCTTCAATGATTGCATATTTTTGAATCATTACTATTATTATGTACTTATTACTATTTACCTATTTTTATTTACTTATTATTATTTACCTATTTTTATTATTATGTACTTATTTCTAATTAATTATTATTATTATATATGTATTATTATATATTTATTACCATTTACTGATTATTATATCATTTTTATTATTATTTACTTATTTTTATTCATTTCTTATTATTTACTCACTGCTTCTTGTTAACAAAAATATGATTGTGGCTAATTGGAACATAGATACTTTATTATAGTTATTCGGATTACAATCAAATTATTATTATTAATAAAACAATTAAAATTTATTTTGTATTAACCACTTAATTAATAAATACATATTTCGAAAGCGATACTTTCATCATCCGGAATATATAGAATAATATATTGTATTCTATATATTCCTGATGAATAAAGCAAAAAAATATACATGTTCATATTATATTGTTTCACTAAAATTGTAAATTATTTTTTAAATTAAATAATAAATAAATACAATTAAGAATTATAAGTCAAAAATTAAAAATTACTACATTAAAATTTCCCCTTCACGTATTTCTTCACTTCTTTCTTAAATTTCAAAACGTTGTCATCTTCTATTAAATTGGCCGGTATTTCTTGGAAGATCTTCATGGCTCTATATAGTAATGAGTTTTGCTATTTTGTTTTCTTTGGGAAGGTAAGTCTTATTTCATTTCTTCTTTTTGTAGAATGGTTATGTTTATGTTTTACTATTTTTACCTGGATAAATATTGTTATATTATTTCTCTACTATTTGTATGATTATTTTTATTTATTGTTCTGTAATATAAAATTGCTGAACGAAAGTCCTGCTGAAAAGCTGCTTGGAGTAGCTTGGCGACTACAAATTCCCAATGTATGAAAATTACATTGTACGAAAAAAAAATATCAGTAAAAAAACAGAAACATTTCTATGGGTTTATTTCGTCCCTGGCACATCGTAATTACGATATAATTTAAATGAAAAATGTTTTTGTTTTAAGTCACATTATTTTATTTATATATATTTCTGCATTCGACCGGTTTCGATTGGATTCAACCTTCTTCAGGAATGTACAAATATGAACTAAAATTAAAATAAAGAGATATCATAATGGAGACAGAGAAAGTGTGGGAAAGACAGCACTTTAGGGTAGAATAGTACAGAGCATCAGATAGTGGGCGGTAGAGGGGTAGGTAGAGAAGTAAGGGGAGGAGAGGGGAAGAAAGGGAATATCCTTAAAATCGGACTTTGAGTTAAATTTAATTATTTTTAAAAATTTGGCAATTATTAATTTTATTTGATTTTGATATTTCTAATGTTTCTAAGTTATTAAGGCCCAAACCTATTCCATTTTTATGTATTTCTTGTACTCCTGTATTTTTTATCAAAAGTATGGTTAGAATTAATTAAATGTTTGGCAAATTCTACGATATAATTCTTCTCAAATGTGCTGTACTGTAATTTTTATTTTATTACTAATACTTTGTTACACACATTTAATGTAGGTACAGGGTGGATCAGAACGTACCCAACAGGTTTTAATCAGTAATTCCTGAGCATATTTGGAGTAAAAAATGCATCAACTGTTTTCTGTTTAATTCGTAGAAATTATTCATTTTTATTCAAATTTCAATTTTTTTTTTATTTAAAGTAAATCGATTTTAATGATGTTATTATGAAGCTCTGTAAGTATGTTAGTTTTTTGTTATTGTGACAGCTGTTTCGGAGTCATTTTCAAACTGTGGTTGGCCACGTTGAGACGACTTATTTATTTATGATCCTATTCACCCCCACCCAACTGCCTGGTGCCTGAATTGATTTATTATCGGTGAAACTGATTTACTGAAAAAATAATTGTGAAAATAGATTCTAAATTCTGTTGGATTCTGCTTTCCCCCCATTAAATGGTAATGTTTTATTAATTGTTTTATAATCACATGAATGTTTTCAAATTATTTAAATATGTTATATTGTTTAGGTCTTTTGAATATACTGAGAAGTGGGGAATAAACACATTCTTGAATGTGGTCGAGAAATGATAGATGGGATTTTGCTGTCACTGACACTGACATAACCTAACGCATCACGTGATACGCACTCCATCTTGTTCCAGGAGCATCGTACAGATGAGACAGAGCGCGTATCACGTGATCTGTTGATCGCGATGTGTGTCAGTGTGATCAGTGGCGACGTGTGATAGAAACATAATTATTTGTTTTCGTTCGAACAAAAATGTTATCGGAGAGAAAAATAACATAATTAAAAATAAAAAAATATTCAGGATTTCGACCCCTTGGAATAACAAGGTTCCATCTGACACGGAAATGTTATGCGATAATGAGTCTTAAAGTTACCTTCTATAAAGCACATTATCGTATGACATTGCTGTGTCAGATGGAACCTTGTTATTTCAAGGGGTCGATTTGCTGAATAAACACTAGTTTACATGCTGACACATCCTGTTTACATTACAAAATAAGATTTTGTTTTAAACGGTAAGAAAAACAATATATTATCTTTATCCTTTGTCTTTTTTTTAAAGAAAGACAAATATTACCTGGTTACGAATAACCTGACAATATTTGAAAATCTCCTACTACCATCACAGTAAGCGTAAGATGTTGCTTGTGTCGTAATGAAGGACATAGCCAGCCGAGGAATTGAACTCACGACGCCCAGGTGACACCCAAAGGCGATGCCAACTCAGCCACTGACCGGTCAATCAATGATATTACTAATGTATTCAAAGGAGCACCCCTAAAGCAACAGAATACAAATTAATTAAAACAAAATTGAAAATACTCATAAAATAAAATCTCTAAGGTCTCATTAAAATCAAAAGAAATGTCTCATTTTCCTCAACCTTAAAAGATTACCTTTGAATCGAATTCTCCAAGCAACTCCAGTCACAGAATCATAGGGACTTAATTACATATTTCGTTCGTCTCGCCCTCAATTTCACCGCTCATAGATTGATAAAATGGTCCACTTCGGTGATTGGCTGGAAAAAATGTCATTACATCTGGAAGAGAAATTAAATTTCCAATGAATGGTAGGATTTTTTCAAAAAATAATTGCTATCGTAGAAAGATTTTAATTCCAACGCAAACTCAAGCACAAATAGCTTCGGCATTTTATCATTCTGTGAAGATTTTTTTTATTCACTCTCCAAATTGTATAAAATCTAATTGAGATTTTATCAAAGGTTGAAAAATACTCTAGGAGCCGAAATAGTTTAATTGCTGGCCATATTTTTTCAAGTATCGCCACACTGAAACAACATTAGCAGCGTAGGGTAGATAATCTTATAGCTATCACGCGGTGGTGTGCAGTCCATAAAGGTTGAAATGCTGTGCCTACCCCAAGAAAAACGAGCCATTAAATACATATATATTTATATCGGATATTGATAGAATTATTGATTGGAGTATGAGAAATCAGATTCAGTTCAATATTTCTAAATGTTTCATTCTTTCTTTCACAAGGGCGTGTCATACTTGGTTTTACCGGTATAATATGAACGCCCCAAGTTTAAAATGTGTCTCCACTACGAAAGATCTTGGTATCGTGTTTGATAGGCTGACATTTCATGCTCATACTGAAGTCACCTGTAGTACTTCATTAAAAATGTTGGGTTTCGTCCTACGTACTTCGAGGAATTTTAAAGACACTCGGGTTCTCATAATTTTATATAACTCGCTAGTAAGGAGTAGGCTTTGAGAGTGGGTCGGTGGTTCGGAGCCCACATCAGGTGAAGTATTCCCTCGTGTTGGAGAGAGTTCAGAAATGTTTTTAAAGATTTTTTCATTTGAGGGAGTATGGCTACTACCCGTGGCTCTATCCTACCGACTTTCTCCTAGGTATGCTCGGAATGAACCATCTGCGGGTCAGAAGGGATGTACACATTTCTTCAGACTGATTCGTGGATGGTTCGAAAATTCGACTATCATCGAGATCATTCATTTCTATGTTCCAGATGGTTATCTCCGTCACCGACAGCATAGACTGTTTTAGCATCAATGAAGCTGCGTTTAAACGTAAAGCTTTGTTGCTACTTGTATAATACCAGTATGCCTTGTATACAATTTACTGAGATTATATATGTCTAACTTATTTTTTGTTTTAATTTTTATTATTTTTTATAAGTAATTATTTTGCATGTTGTACATCCTGTATCATTTTTAAAAATGTCTTAAAATGTAAATTTTGTAAAATTTTTAAACAGAATAAAGAGTTGAATTGAATTGAATTTCTTCAAAATATTGAAATTCACTTTGTGGCGACATTATTAATAAATTACCTTTTATTCACCGCTTTATTAATATACACAGATATCAACATGTTTCGAAAGCGATGTTATCTTCCTCGGGATATATATAAAAATAAATAAAATAATATTCTGTATATTCCTGATGAAGAAAGCATCGCTTTCGAAACACGTCGATATATGTATAGCGATGATTTTACACGGATGATTTGTATAGCGCCGTTTTTGTGTTGCTGTACAAACATTACTTCGCATTAATTATCTAATTATGTACAAACAGATATAGAAAAGCATACTTACCTGGCAGGTCGCTTCAGATGAACACAGTTTTATCAGAAAATTTATGTATAGAGATGATATTTTTACTGCGATCCTCGAATACGAATCCGGAGGTCTCGGATTCAAATCCCGGTGTGCGCAAGTAAATTTATTTGATTCATTTGTGTTATTTCACCATTTATTAATTAAAAATAATGTACAGTATATTTATTTTCAGTATCATCCTGGTGAAAGACCACTATTCAGATTCATAGCGTTTGATAGAAATGGCTTTAACCGTGTTTGGTGACCAGATACTTTCCCACCTTCTTCTTACCTATCTCCTCTCCCCTCACTACCTTTAGCCTCACAACATACCCTAATTGATGACACCATAGTTTCATTGGCTCCAGACGACTGAGAGCAGCTTGTACTCTTATGCGGTAGTAAAATAAATAAAAAAAATATTTATTAGAATGAATTTGTTTCATGCAAACATAAACAAAACACGTAAAAGTACAACGTTATATAAATTATAATTGTTTATGAGATTACGCAGTTTCAAACAGTTCAAAGAGTAAAGTAAAGCGATGTTTACACCGGCAGCACAGAAAACATCATTCTAAAGCCCCGTTAACAATAACCCTTTGCAAATCTTTCGAGTTTGTGTAGCATAATATTATTTGTTCTAGAGTTTAAATCGGATTGTGCAGATAAGTAGACACTTTACTGGAATTCCCAACTGAGAGAAAACAGATTAACTCGCGTACCGATAATAATGGTTTTAATTTTTGTTTAGGATTATAAATTATTCTAAAACATCATTATATTTCAAAAATAAGTTGTATTGAAGATTAGACGGCTTAAGGCAAGTTTTAAAGGGAAAGTTGTATTCCCGTATGAATATTGTTTTGTTTGTTCGATCGTAATTTTCTTCTTCCTATCTTTAGATAATATACATTGTTCAATTTTTATTGGAATAACTTATTGGAGCTTATAAACGGTATTACAGACAGTCCTGCTATAGTCGGCTTAATTAAATTTAATATTCCAACTAGAACTACTCGACCTGAAATTTTATTCAATTGAAACTATAATTTCAGGACTGAGTCATTCAAAGATTCTTTTATACCTAGACTTCACGCAGAAGGTAATACTTTTTCAGACATAGTAGATACGTTCAACTGCTCGGAATACAAAAACTAACAGACGAGTATGGCTTACATCCTCAACAGTTATTAAGATATGTGTCTAGAGTATAAAAATCAGTAAATGTGAGGTATGTTTAGAATATTCGACTCCGTAGCTAATTATTTGGAATGGTCCTTACACTATATTATTCCTGTATTTGTTCACGAGACAAATGAAATATTTAGTTGTTGTATTTCATGAAGGCTATCTATTTTATCTCTGTACCTACTGTGATGTGTTTTGCACCTGTGTGACTATTGTAATTAAAAAAAATATGTAAAAACCCCTATGGGCGTAATAATATAATAAATAAATAAATAATTTAAAAAAAAAATAGCCAAAACATTAGCCACTTATCTCGCTAAGACAGTATACTGGACTCCAAACTACGGAACCGAACTCAAGAATGTTGCGAATTATGGATGTAAATAAGTATTTGAGAGACATTGTTTTTTTTTTTAAATATAGACTCAATGACAAGTGACTCAACACAGAAATACTAGAAGACGACTTGCCTTGGATACTATGTTTTCTACGCTGGAATTAAAATTAAGTTTACTATCGAGGTTTACTTGAATGAATTAAGGGCCGATTTTATAAGCATCCGTTCAGAACGCTTGATACCATTTTTAACTGATATTCGGTTTACCCCCCGATTTTGCCGTTTTATAAACGTTCGTCAGATTACCGGTCGTTTGACAGCGGTAACTTGTTGCCCGACAATCGTTTATTTGAAACCGTGCACTAATTTAATTAAAAACAAAAACAATATGTAATTTGCATTTGTGTAATGGATTCTTTATCGAACAGCGAAAGTGATGATAAGCGGACGGCAATTCTTCAAGATAAATAATGGACGGATAACGGTCCGTTAACAAAACGGTTCGTTACGTAACAGAAATGTGGTAGTTCGTTTATAAAACTGGCCCTAAATTTAAAAACGATCAAATTTCCGATCAGAGCAAATCCGAATTATTGACATTTGAACGGTCCCCGTTAAACGCCGATTTGTGGCGCGTTGTAACTTTTGATGAAAACGTTATTACAATTTTTTTTGCGAGTACTGCACAAGAGTCCCAACTGCTCCCAACTATCTGTAACCGGTGAGACTATAGCATCCATGATTGGGGTATGTTGTGAGTCTGATGGTAGTAGGGGGGGGGTGTACCCAGCTATTCAGATCTGGTCACCAAACACGGCAATTTCAAGCAATACCGCACAAGAGTCCCAAACTGCCCCCAACCGTCTGGAACCAGTGAGACTGTGGCATTTCCAATTGGGGAATGTTGTGAGTCTGAAGGTATTGGGGAGGGGAAGGAGAAGGGGAGAGGAAGGTGGGGAAAGGGGGAAATTTAAATTCTGAGTGGTGGTCTTTCACCAGGGCGATACTGAGAGTATCTACAACACTAGAAGCGGTCAGTGGCTGAGTTTACAAATGCTTCGGGTTCCCTACCAAAAGTCGTGGGTTTAAGTTCTCGGCTTACCAAGTCCTTCATCATTGAACAAGCAACCACAAGGTAGTGGGAGATTTAAAAATATTGGCAGGTTATTCGTAACAAAGGAATTCATAATACATAATTCTTCGAACAGTAAAGAATGGTTGTAGGGAGGTTTTATAAGTTCATTTTCACTACAAAGCAATTGATCTATGGCGTAATACACCATTATAACTGTGTTATGTACAAGCAATAATTACGATGCTGATAACAGCATTCGATATCCGATAGAATAAGGTACCAAAGTAAATAGAAAATTGGGTGACCGGATAAATCAACACACGCACGAATCGGCACACTTTTAAAACATGATATAAAGTCAATAAGAGTACGAAAGAAGAAAGAAAACTAACAAATCCGAAAACCCAATCTTCCCTGACCTAAGAAATATTATATATGTATTATAATTAGAAATATATTTAATAAATTAAAAAAATATAAACATATTAATTAGGTTAGGTGAGATTACGTTTTTCAGGCTAGTTTATTTTATTTATTTTTTTTAATTATTAATTATTTTTATTGAGATTTAAAAACCTCATTGTAATATTTATTCATTGAAGAAAATAATATTAGCAAACCTAAATGAAAGATGAAATCGGACAAAAGGACAGAAACTAAAAATATTTCTAGCTATTAGCTAAGTCGGTTGAGCGTTGTCTCGGATAGGCAGAGGACCTGGGTTCGAGTCCCAGATGCGACTGAAATATTTTTAGTTTCTGTCCTTTTGTCCGATTTCATCTTTCATTTAGGTTTGTTAATATTATTTTCTTCAATAGTTTATTTTTCTTCTTTTGTACTTTTATTGATTGTTGGTACATCAGTTCAATTCAAACCTTTTATTTTTCCAACATACAGCATTATATAATAATAAAAATGTTCTTTTGTTCACCAACCACGACTATAGCAGTTTGGTTGGTAGAAGGTATTCCAGTGAATAAACGAAACCTACCCTTCATGTTGGGGTGTGTCCTGTCTTTGTCGGGTTAATTGCAAATAACAATCAAAATAAATTTATCAGCGCTGCGTTAGACTTTAAATTACATTTTATTAAAGCGCCACTGTAAATTATTTCGCCAAAATCGCACAATAATGAATTTTTCGGTAGTCGGTCGGAAAAACAGAAGGTTACTTAATTCTCTTAGGATCCAGGTCAACGATGAATATAACTTTTCATTTACAATTGTTTTGGTAAGACGGCAGCATTTTACCATAATTTTCTCACTGTCGAGTTCGTTGTGATAGAACTGCTTTGTTTTTGTTATTAGCCTCCCAGTTGCCAAGAGGGATAGTCACAATCTCTTTAACGAGTTTCCTTCATTAAATAGAGACCAAATAGTTTTGGAATTTTTTGTATTCCTACAAAACCTATAAAAACATGATCCACCATAAAAAAAACTTATGTATGTATTAAAACAGATTTGTTTTATGTATAGGTGTTCACAAATAATATTTCTTGCCCGTTGTTGCTGGAACCATACCAGCAGCTATACGTTTCCACAGTGGTGAGCGATGCGCGCCATCTCACTCGCTCGCGCTTTTACCAAAGCTGCGTAAGGGGATAATCGGCCGCTGGACCGCCAGCAGGTACCAAATGTTCTTACTTCTTACACGTGAAAAGTCAGTAGATCCCCAGCCGCCGAACCAATGCCATGTTTGTTTATGAATGCAGGCATTTTTTTATGATACTAACAATATTATGATAATTTCATTCATGAAAACACAATAAACGTGTAAGCCATTAGAAAAATTTGCAATAAAATTTATTAGTACTTAGCAAAAATTTGCAGTAAAAATAATAAAAATTAACAATAAAAATTTCACAACAATGATATAATGCACGAAGTAACTAAGTCACCCCTCATGGCAATGAAAGTATTGTTTTGCATCTTGGTATGGTGAAGGTTAACAAAAAAATGATGATATTTATGTAATTTAATAGATAGTCCATACCTCCTGGAATGCTATAAGTTGATTTTACCAAATAAATACTGCCAGGGCGGCAACCGCTGATTTGCATACCGCATGGCTAAGCACAGCATGATATGGAGTATGGCGTTGTCAAATAACATCTCTTTGGATCTCTTCAACAGAAATCTTGAAGGTTTTCATGATTTCTGTTGATTTCATTTCAGGCTTGAAGGAAAATAATGTATCTTAATTATTGTCATTCTGGTTAGTTTTTATGTTGAAATAACTCATTACCGTTTTTCATTTTC
>JAHDVE020003927.1:0-74856 GCA_022606495.2 Halesus radiatus
GAGGAAGCGGATGGACATCTTCTGCTCCACGTCGGTCCGGTCCAGAGCGCGGCAGAACTCCTCGAAGGAGATGGTCTGGTCGTTGTTGGTGTCGGCTTCCAGGATGGTCCTCTCCGCGATGCTGATGAGCTGCTCCTCACTGGAATAGTGGAAATACAAAGGTTTAGAATTTAGAATAAGATCACGCTACAGAGTGGTAGATATTCTCAGTATCGCCCTGGTGAAAGACCACCATTAAGAATCTAAACGTTGCTTGAAATGGCTTTAGCCATATATTATTGAAGAACAACGGTGTTTTAACACATTCCGCATGAATTGGAGTTTGCTATTTGTTTTAATCAACATGATCCTACTGCAAAACAGCAATGCATTACAGGATGTGGTTCGGTCCCCCTTGGCGGTGCAATGCATTACAAATGTTAGAGGTCGGAATCACTACCAGAAATTGGAGAGAGTTGTATAGACTGTCGGCCAATGGCACATCTTGTTACACCAACCCCAAAAATAAATGATCTTTGATCATTTCAATCTAGACTTGATTTTGGTTATTGCTACAATAGTTTTTTTTACCTGATGTTAGCTCCCACCATCATGTGAAGGATAGCCAAAAGTTCGTCCCTTGAGATCATATCATCATTGTCAAGGTCGTACATTTTGAATGCAACTGAAAAAGAAATTATATTATTATCAAACACAATGAGAAATATCTTTAAAAAATTACAAGACAGTAAATTGTGAGAGAGAGAGAGAGAGAGAGAGTCTTGTCTATCGATCAGTCTGACTAATTGCGTATAATAAGGAACTCAAGTCCAATTTTTTTTTTACCAATAATGTTCAATGTTCAAACTTAAATACCAGTATATTTTGTTTTTTTTTTCTAGACTTAGTTTTCACAGTTAAAATAATTTACAAGTGCTAGTTCTAAGTGAGATTTACTTTACCGCGAACTTCACCCGAGAATTAAATCGTATTTATTTCTGAGAGTTTCTTGAGAATAGGGTATACTAGCGCCTCCTGTCGGATTTTCGGACTGGCAGACCGATTTTAATTATACTGTTAATATGACAAAGGGGTTTAATTATTTGATATTCTACTTTTCTAAATGGTTCAAAGGTTTATTATATTGTTACCGTGTATTCTCTAATTTTTTGTAGCTACTGGATGGTGAAACAATAATGCATTATTTCATTTTTCAGAATATTTCTGTGCTACAAATTACACCTCAAAATAAAAAAAGTTAATCATAAAAGGCATACAATGATTTTATTTGTTTTTAAAGCATGTAAAAATAACCTTGCAATTACTTTGTCGCTTTCCCCGGTACCAGTGTTGTAGGTAACGTGATATCTTACAGTTTACAGAAAACATTTCTTATAAATACTATAAAATAAAGAATACATACTAAAAGTGCCTTCCACGTACATTTGAATGGAAGCCGGTGTGCCTTTGACTTGGTAATTTTTTGATCTAGCCCCGAGAGAGCCAATTAAAATACAGTGCTCTGTTTTTCTTACACTGCTTGCATAGTATATTGTCATTCCATTTGATTGAAATGAAATAATTTTTTGCATTAGAATGTTTCTTTTCACTCACTTTTTTTTTTTACAGTAACTCCACATAGATAGATATTTTTCTTACAGTAACTCCCGAGGGAAATAATTTCCCTGAAGGCCTATATTATCTTTGGGGATGCTGTGTGGAGGGTCTTTTAGAGGATATGAAGGAGTGAACTTGGGTCTTGAAGAGACCCATGGTGTAGGATGGAGGAAACATAAGAGGCCAGCAGATCATTCCACAGCAGAGCTGTTGAACACAAGAATGAGTCGTAGAAGCGACCCGTTCTCATGTGACAATATCAACCGTGTGCAGATGTTGGGCGCGCGTTTGGCGTGTTTCCCGACTATGCACCGGTGCCGAAGTGATCAATGACGCTAGTTCAAGGATGTGGAAACTATCGCAACCGCGGCATTTATTTGTACCGTAAGTTTTACATATCACCTTAATGTGCACCAAAGAGTAACGCAAATGGCGCAAAATATGATGGTGAATGCTGACTATTCATCGGAACTGAACACGAGGCCAATGTGTGAACCCCGTTGAAGATTCTTTGATGTGTGCATGAAAAACTGACACTAATCGGTTGGTCGGCCAACGGGTTGCAACAACCTATGTACGCCAGGTGGTCCTGTAGATGTTGGATCAGCGCATTGGTCCAACATGATGGCCCAATGTGGATTGGCAGCTTTACTATTATTTTAACTACGTAATAGTTAATATATATACATAATTAACTAGGCAACGAGCGGGCTGACGGAAGCACTGCTTGAGATCTGAGCCTGCTGTAGGAGTGGCAGCTTGACACATCAAACTAAATATTGAAAGATGGGTTAAATCCCAACACTGGAAGGATTGGGAGAGGGCACCCGGAATGAGACAATCCAAAGTACTCATAAATGAGCCTAACCCAAGACAAACCAGGTAACTACTCAATATGGACAGAAACTCACTGAACGAACTGGTAGGACTACTAACGAGACACTGCCACCTCAGGAGACACATGCAGCTTTTGGGAGTGGAAAACACGAATAGATGCAGGAAATGTTAAGAGGATGAAGAGACCCCAATTCACCTATGGTGCCAATGTCCCACCTTCAAGCTACCTGGGAAGACATATTGTGAACCAAGAGACATAGCCGAATATCCAATGACAACCCTGGTGAACTTTATCAAAGGGACCGGGTTACTGTCAAAGGAATAAGATAAAATGGGAGATAGCACAATGGACCTATGGTGTGAGTGGTTACGGGAGCTATGAAACCGTTTCCGTATTAATAAATAAATAACAATGATAACAAACCTTTTTTAAAATACTGGTATTTAAGTTAATATGTCAAAACTTATAAAAAAAAATTTATGGACCGAAGTTCCTTATTGGGATTGTGGAGGGAAAGGAGATATTTTGTTGGCTTACATTTCAATTTCTCTTCGCGGTTATTCAGCTTGTTATCCTTATGCTTCTTGATGGGCCGGAAGTGTGCCAGAACCTGCATGAACTGCAGGAAGTTGACACGATCGTCGTGGCTGCCGGCGAAGAAAGCGTGCACGATCCTGTCCCCCAGTGGGTTGATGGCCAGCTCGGGGATGCGGAGGAAGTCCTCGCGGGAGAGCGTGCCACAGTCCCCACGGTCCAGCGACGTGAAGCGCGAGTACAGGCGCTCTATCTGGTTGGGGGTGACTGAAATAATTTTTAAAAATTAGGAAAGACGGGAAATAAAATAAACCATTAACTAGAAAATCTAATTGAGTATGAGGCCAAAGTAAGATTCTACATGTCCCAAAAACTGCGATGGGTTAAACACGTTGAAAGAATGCGGGATTGGAAGTTGATGCCCCAAGTCGAAGGGGCCCAGATGTTTATTAACTGCATGGAAGATTACTGGAGCAGGATGAGGAGACTTGAGGATAGAAGGTGAATGACGAGGAACCACAGCAAGCGGAGGAGGCCAAATTCTGGGAAGTAGTGCTGTGATGATGATGAAAGATGGGAAGATTATTTAATAATAATAAGTCAGATAATTTGGGAAGATTATTTAATAATAATAAGTCAGATAATTTTTGTTAAATATCACATCAAGGGTGCTCAGAAAAACTACAAAAAAAAAACTTAAAACTAAAGTTAAATTACCTAAAACATACATTGTCATCACAAAATTTAAAAAAATTATGTCCTATTTATAGATGTAGTAGGCAGTATAAAGATTCAACTGTTGAAAAGATAAAAAAAAAGAGAGATACTGTAAACCCAAATTTGCACACTGGTGCAAAAGAAAATATTATATTGAATTGGTATAAATAGATGGCTATGAATATAATGTTAAAAATAAATTATGATTTGGGCATATAGAATGGATGATCAAAGAAAGGAGTGGAAGGAGAAGGTGTGACGTGGAAGTGAATGGTTAAAGAAGTCGAGGAGGCCCGATGGGTGGCGGTCTATCCTCTCTACCTACCCCTGCGGAAAAAAAGGCATAATAGTTAATTAGTTAGAAATAATACTGGTTGGAGTTTTTAGATTCCTTAGTATCATAGGTGGGGAAAGAGATGCAAACCTGAATTAGGTTGAAATAAAAACTTTGGGAGAGATGAACACATAAATTTTATCCATTGAAACACCACATTGAGGTCACGAAGCAATGTTCAGAAAATAATCTCTGAAGCGTGACATCAATTTAAGTCGTAATTTACCGAATAAAAGGTGTAATAAGTTATAACTCAGTAAATACATAATTTTTTGCTGTTTCCATAATATAAACATGACAAGCTTAGTACCCGTGTTTGTAGTTATTGAAGTATAACATCACAAACATTATATTTAAATGCAGATTTAAATCAAAAGTTTGTGCTTGGTATATTAGACGACGTCTCTTGGGATTGATTGACGGTGCATTTTGGCAATTTATAATTAACATTTGCAGTTGAATGTAAATAAGTCAAGTAAGTCAAACTGTCACATAGAGGTCACTTCAAGCCAATGCAAGCCGCCTTTAAGGCAGTATGAGATCAAGGTCTAATCCCTGTATTTAAAAAGATAAGATAAAATAATACTTACAACCAGTTTCATCCTGAATCTGTGCAATTTCCTCCTCGCGTAGAAGTAGAGATGACTTATTCCCCATATTAGAAGGTTTTTTTTGGATAAGAGGGGAAAATGAAGAACAGTAAACACAACTACAAGTCACGAGATTGAATTTTATCAACTACAGTCGCAGTTCGCAGTGAACTGTCACTGTCAAATTTATAAAAGTGCTGCCAGTATAATAATTTAATTTAACCTGCTTTTGTAATTTTGGTATTTATTTATGGGTATATCTATGTTACAGACGTGAATGGTATATCTACAGCCTGGCAGAATATTCTAGACCAGTGATTCCCAAAGTGGTCTATATCGACCCCCAGGGGTCTATGACAACCTGCAAGGGGTCTACGTCAGCGAAAAAAAAATTTGGGGGTCCATGAAATGAAAATGGGGGTCCACGATAGTGGATCTCAACATACACTGATAGTACCTATTTACTTACATTATACTATCTTATAATATAAAGATATGTACATTATTTATAAAAGTACCTATGAAGTAAAAAAATTATTATATTTGTTTATAAAATTGTGTAACTTGTAGGATGTAGTCATTCACTTTTTTGATCGCAATACATTTTTAACTTGTAAAAACCTGCACATAATGACATACCAGTATCATCTTGTTACAAGCATACGCGCAGTAAAAATCTTGTCAATTTTTGTTTCAGAGTTTCTCGAACTTGCACTGACTTGTTCAATTCGTCACTCTATAAATACGAATGTGAGACAAATACGTTTATTTGTTTCCTGAATCTTGAAAAGGAAAGTGCTAAGAAAATATTAAATATTTTAAAAAATATAAACTGGTAGTTTATCACACAAATTATAGTGAATCAGAGTTATTTTGTTTGAGAGTGCCGGAGAAAAGTAAGTATATTATTTTTTATTAAATTTTAGTGTTGTAACGATAGATAAATTACGCCAATCATGACTTCAGTTATTTGCAATTTAATATTCAAATCATGTAAAATTATACGAGTTTCAATAGTTTCTTTTTCAAAGTTTTAGCAATCTGTATTATAATTACAGTGTAATCTCCGTAATGTTCGATGTTCGGATTACCGAAAAGTTCGGATTATGGAATGTTTTCGGAAAAATCTAAAAAAAGACAACTAACTGTACGTACATATTACGTATGTATTTAATTGTTAACATACATGTTTTAATTTCCTTTCCATCGTCATACCTAGTGGAAAAGGGGTTCATCGCTGTTACCAATCTCCTAACGAAAAAAAGAAACAGACTAAGATTAAACCTGACAAAATTGACGCCAAATGTTGATAATTTATTATTAAAGCATCAGGTTCATCCTTCCTACTCAAAACATTTACTTATTTCTTAGTTTATTTTATGTTACGTTTATTTTATATAATAGATAAAAAATTATATTTTGAATGGTTGTAATTTAAATTCAATTAATAAATGTATAAAACTTAATATTTGTTTTAACTTTTAGTTTTTAACACTAAACTTCACTACAGTTTTATAGAAATTTAGAAATATATGAAAAATCAATATCAGGTAAGTAGGGGGTCTACCAAAAACCGAAAAACATGGCAAGGGGTCTACGACACAAAAAAGTTTGGGAACCTCTGTTCTAGACAAATAATAAATTTGGAACTAAGCATGTCATTTCTATGGCAACACCAAGGTCTTTGACATTTCATGGTCATTTTTCAAAAAGTACCATAACCTCAATGACATTACAATTCATCTAAGCATAATCTATCACTACTGTTTGCTTTAGTTATTTATCAATAGTTACAAATCATTTAAAATTTGTTGCAATCTTTGGAGCACAGACGTCGGGTGGGAATGCTGTCCTTGTTATACCGGTATTTTAATGGAAGATGCTCCGAGGAACTAGCGTCATTGATCCCTTCGGCACCGGTGCATAGTCGAGAAACACGCCAAACGCGCGCCCAACATTTGCACACGGTTGACATTTGTCACATGAGAACAGGTCGCTTCTACGACTCGTTCTTGTGTTCAACAGCTCGGCTGTGGAATGATCTACCGGCCTCTGTGTTTCCTCCATCCTATAACATGGGTCTCTTCAAGACCCAAGTTCACTCCTTCCTATCCTCTAAAAGATCCTCCACACAGCATCCCCAAAGATGATATAGGCCTTGAGGGAAATTATTTCCTCCTTGGTCTCCTGTGTGGAGTTACTGTAAAAAAAAAAAAAAATGAATACCAATAAACAGTGGAACGAGGGAGGTTATTTACTGTGTATTCCGGCGTTGTTTAGCTGAAATTCACGAAGACGCTAAGAGTCTAACTTCGAAGACGTTTACAAACCCACTGCTGAAATCATTGGAATGGTCTGTTGACAAATTTCGTCAACTTCGTACGTATTGAAATAATATTTTTGTGAATTTATGGTGATTTTTAAACAATTGCAATGTGCATTATTATTTGAGGTTAGGATTCATTTGAAAGGTTATTGTAAACCAAAACGTCCAGAGGAACAACGACTCAACTCAAATTCTGTTGTTTGTTTTTTTAAATATAATTTAAATCGTTAATATTTTTTTGAGCTGGAAGCGGGAAAACGGAAGCGGGAATCATGAAACATCGGGTAGCTGAAAATGAGCAGCAAGAAGAAAAAGCGAGAAGTGGCGAGAAGAAAAAACTAAAACATAAATGCAGGGAGCGGAAAGTTAGAAACTGAAACAAGAAGAAGCGGGAAACAAAAACACTTTCTCTTAGTAACTATATTCTTTTTTTAAATTATTATAAATATTTTTTTAATTACTGCAAATTATCAGAATTTTCATCAGTACCCTCTGGCGGAACTCTCTTACTTAGATCACAGTTACGTAGTCTCTCGCTTACACTTTCTCAGTAACCAAATGTTTTTTTTAATTATAAATATTTTTTTAATTTCTACAAATTTTCAGAATGTTTATCAGTGCCCCCTGAACCCGAGAAGCAAGAAGAAGAAGCGAGAAGCGGCGAGAAGAAAAAAAAACACAACATAAATGCGGGAAGCTAGAAACTGAAACAAGGAGAAGCGGAAAATAAAAACAAGCAGCAAGCAAGAAATTAAAACCAACGCTCAATCCATTCCTTTATTCCTTTCCTATCTATCCTACATTCCATATTGGCTTTAGGTTTCCATGTATACCGCCTAATTAAATTCTATCCCCCTTCTCGTCCTTAGAGCATGTGCTCCAAATTCTAGCTTAATCAGTACCCCCTGAACCCTGGTGTTCTGGTGGGACTCTCTACTTAGTGAACTCTTACTTACTCTTTCCCTTAGTAACATATTTTGTTTTAATGAATATTTTTAAATTATTACAATTATGTATTTATTTAATATCTTCCTCATTCCGTCTTTCTATTCACATTTATGAACACCGTTTGTATGAAGTAAAAATATACATCTTCAATAACTGTAAATTCACTTTGTGGCATCATTTATAACTAAATAATACAAAATATTTACTTGGACCATTATGCCCATCACATTAGTGTTGCCATTTAAAACCTTTTGAACGACTACAGCGCCATCTATTTTTGGCTACCTTTAAATGTCAGACTGTCTTATTGAATATTTCGTGAGTAAATATTTCCAGTTGGAACTCGGTGAAAAACGAGTATTTTTTAAAAAGAAAAAAACTCTTTTAGACTCATAAAAAAAAAAATTGCATACGCGGAAATTCGAAACAATGCACTTCAATTTTTACTTTATTTAATTTAAAACTCTTAAAAATCGGAGGAAAATTTACGCCATCTTTAATGCTGTTGGTATGGTTAGTCGGGACTGCAGATTTTGATTTAAAAAAATAGCTTAGGTTCTTATAGGCCTTCCAGATAAGCGGGCGGCCCAATACTAAAAAGCCAAGGCGTCGAAAAGTCCGACCATTCGGTCGTCCTTTCCTAAAGTTAAGCCTATCAACTTTAGGGAATGACGACCGGATGGTCGAACCTTTCAACGCCATGGCTTTTTTAGTATTGGACCGCCCGCTCGTCCCGAAGCCACTTTAGTTTGGGTATTTTCTTTCTTAAAAAACCCAAACTAATAACCTAACAACGTATTTAGAATATTTAATATTTACACTTGGCATTTTGTGGCACTATTGTCTAATGCCATGATATAAAAAAATGAACATTGCGGCGTCAACTCTCCCTAAAATATTTACGCGTTTTTTAAAAATATAAATAAAGTAAATAATTAAGGGCATTTTTTTGTATTTCCGCATGTGCAAATGTTTTTAATTTGTTTTTATGAATCCAGGAGAATTTTTAATTTTTTTCAATTATGACTTTTTCTACTGAGTCCCAACTGGAAACATTTAACATTTCGTATTTTAGAGTGTATCCGTATGCTTTTCGGGTAAAGAAATAACTCGAAGGTTCAAGTGAATATTTTTCATATCCATATCGAACTGTATTCAGAAATTATTGGTAATTCCTGAAAGGAGATGATTCTACATCCTATTCTAAGGAAATCTAATATTCGAAATTGTTACTTTTTAACTCTATGATGTGAAAAATATTCACTTGAACCATTGTTTTCTTTTATTTCATCCATCTTGGTGTTGCCATTTAAAACCTTTTGAACGATCACAGCGCCCTTCATCTTTGTCTACTTATAAATGTCAGACTGTATGTGAGCACTTTGCACTCTTGGGTTGAAATTGTTTTCTATGAGTACTTCAGATTCGACTCGGTTACAGAAAATTCGAATCTTATTGAAAATTTAAAAAAATCGAATAATTTTCAAAAACAACCAATTTCATGAGAACTTTCCACAGTGGGGGTTGAATTGTTATAGCTGAAATCTACGGTTCTAGAGAAACGATTCTCTCGAATTTTTCGGATTCATACTCAAATCAAATCTCTAAACTAGTGTCTGATAGAAATATTTCAAAAATCAAACATTTTTCATAAATATCCTGTATCGTAAGCACTTCGCATCTTTAGGGTTGAACTGTTCAATCTGATATTCTGATTTTAGCCATACGACTCTATCAATTATTTTGGATTCTTACGCAAATTCTCGATTTTGAAGAAAAATCGTTTTTCAAAAAATACCTATTAATCTCTAATTTTTTTTAAATTCCTAGGAAAATTTGCTATCCGAACTTAATTCTGAAAGAAAATATTAAAAATTCGAACATTCCTAAGGTAATTTATATTTTATGAGCACTTTGCACCGTTGGTGTCGAATTGTTAAAAGTGAAATCTTTGGTTATCACAGTACGAATCTCTCTTTTTTTTCGGATTCATACTAAAATTAAACTTGTGAACTAGTTTCTGTATGAAAATTTTCAAAATTCCAACATTTTCCAAAAATTTCTATTTCAATAGCAAATTACACCGTTGAATTCGAATTGTTAAAACTGAAATCTTTGGTTCTGGCCGTACGATTCTCTCATTTTTTTCAGATTCATAATTATATTACCGCAGCGAACTCATTTCTGAAAGAAAATTCCTCACAATAAGAACATTTTCCAAAAATTTCAATTTCATAAGCACCTTGCACCGTTGGGGTCGAAGTGTTAAAACTGGAAGCTCGTGTTCTGGCCGTATGATTCTCTCGATTTTTTCGGATTCGTACTCAAATTATACCTGTGAAATCATTTCTGAAAGAAAATTTCTCAAAATTCGAACATTTTCCAAAAATTTCAATTTCATTGGCACCTTGCACCGTTGGGGTTGAAGTGTTAAAACTGAAAGCTCGGGTTCTGGCCGTACGATTCTCTCGATTTTTTGGAATCATAATCAAATTATACCAGCGAACTCTTTCGGAAAGGAAATTCAAAATTCGAACATTTTTCAAAAATTTCTAATTCATAAGCACCTTGCACCGTTTGGGGTCGAATTGTTAAAACTAAAATGTCGGGTTCTATCCGTAGGATTCTGTCGATTTTTTCGGATTCATAATCAAATTATACCAGGGAACTCGTATCGGAAAGGAAATATTTCAAAAATTTCTATTTCATTAACACTTTGCACCGTCGGTGTCGAATTGTTAAAACTGAAATCTCGGGTTCTGGCGGTACGATTCTCTCGATTTTTTAGGATTTGTTATCAAATTATACCAGCGAATTCGTTTCGGAAGAATAATTTTCAAAATTCGAACATTTTCCAAAAATTTCTATTTCATAAGGACTTTGCACCGTTGGTGTAGAATTGTTAAAACTGAAAGCTCGGGTTCTGGCCGTACAATTCCAGATTTTTTCCTATTCATGATCAAATTAAACTTGTGAATAAGGAACTCCAGTGAAAAATATAGTGTTTTAAAAAATATATATATTCGTATAGATCAGCAAATGCCGATTCTGAATACATAACTTTTATTGTATATAATTATACGTAGATTTTATAAATCGTTATATAAAAGTGAATTAAAAACCGTACCATCAAAACACCGTGTTCTGTTGGTACCACTGCTTCTGTCGTCACACATGCCGTTTTTGAGCCCAACTCTAACCAGATAAGATGTTTTTCCGCTGTTTATCATGTTTTTAGCTTATAATTTCGCTGGTTACAGTTTCATTTCGCTCGTAAAATCAATATGTTTGTTTATTGCGACTAGTTGAGAGTTTTTGCTTGAAAATTCGTACCAATTTTAACGAATTTGCATACGTAATAATACTCTATACCCCTCCAACAACATAATCAAATTAAACTTTTGAACTCGTTTCTGTATGAAAATTTTCACAATTTGAGCATTTTCCAAAATTTCTATATCATTAGCACTTTGCACGGTTGGTGTCGAATTGTTAAAACTGAAAGCTCGGGTTCTGGATGTACAATTCTCCCGATTTTTACGGATTCATACTCAAATTAAACTTGTGAATTCGAGTGTGTAAGAAAATTTTCAAAATTCGAACATTTTTCAATAATATCTATTTCATGAGCACTTCGTAGCATTGAGGTCGAACTGTTTAAACT
Organism: Halesus radiatus; assembly: GCA_022606495.2. Classification (NCBI taxonomy): domain Eukaryota; kingdom Metazoa; phylum Arthropoda; class Insecta; order Trichoptera; family Limnephilidae; genus Halesus; species Halesus radiatus. The sequence continues at coordinate 11,548 of JAHDVE020003927.1, forward strand.
GAAAGCTCGGGTTCTGGCCGTAAAATTCTCCCGATTTTTTCGGATTCATACTGAAATTAAACTTGTGAACTCGTTTTTGTACAAGAATTTTCAAAATTCGTTCTTTTTTCCAAAAATTTCTATTTCATGAGCACTTTGCACCATTGAGGTCGAATTGTTAAAACTGAGAGCTCGGGTTCTGGCCGTACAATTCTCCCAATTTTTTCGGATTCATAATCAAATTAATCTTTTGAGCTCGTTTCTGTATGAAATTTTCCCAATTTGAGCATTTTCCAAAAATTTACATTTCATCAGCACTTTTCACCGTTGAGGTCGAATTGTTAAATTAAAATCTCTGGTTTTAGCCGTACGATTCTCCCGATTTTTTAGGATACATACTCAAGTTAAATTTGTGAATTCGTGTCTGTCAGAAAATTTTCAAAATTCGAAGGTTTTCCGAAAATTTCTATTTCAGAAGCACTTTGCACGGTTGGTGTCGAATTGTTAAAACTGAAAGCTCGGGTTCTGGCCGTACAATTCTCCCGATTTTTACGGATTCATACTCAAATTAAACTTGTGAATTCGAGTGTGTAAGAAAATTTTCAAAATTCGAACATTTTTCAATAATATCTATTTCATGAGCACTTCGCAGCATTGAGGTCGAACTGTTTAAACTGAAAGCTCGGGTTCTGGCCGTAAAATTCTCCCGATTTTTTCGGATTCATACTGAAATTAAACTTGTGAACTCGTTTTTGTACAAGAATTTTCAAAATTCGTTCTTTTTTCCAAAAATTTCTATTTCATGAGCACTTTGCAGCGTTGAGGTCGAACTGTTAAAACTGAAAACTCTGGTTCTGGCAGTACAATTCTCCGATTTTTTCGGATTCATAATCAAATTAATCTTTTGAGCTCGTTTCTGTATGAAATTTTCCCAATTTGAGCATTTTCCAAAAATTTACATTTCATCAGCACTTTTCACCGTTGAGGTCGAATTGTTAAATTAAAATCTCTGGTTTTAGCCGTACAATTCTCCCGATTTTTTAGGATACATACTCAAGTTAAATTTGTGAATTCGTGTCTGTCAGAAAATTTTCAAAATTCGAAGGTTTTCCGAAAATTTCTATTTCAGAAGCACTTTGCACCGTTGGTGTCGAATTATAAATCGAAAAGCTCGGGTTCTGGCCATACAGTTTCCTGATTTTATCCTTTTCATTATCAAATTAAACTTTCGAATTCGTGTCTGTAAGAAAATTTTCAACATTCCAACATTTTCAAAAATTTCTAATTTATGAGCACTTTGCACCGTTGATATGGAATTGTTAAAACTGAAAGCTCAGGTTCTCGCCGAACAATTCTTATGATTTTTTTTCTATGCATACTTAAATTAAACTTGTGAATTCGTGTCTTTAAGAAAATGATCAAAATTCGATCATTTTCAAAAATTTCCATTGCACAAGCACTTTGCAGCGTTGAGGTCGAACTGTTAAAACTGAAAACTCTGGTTCTGGCAGTACAATTCTCCAATTTTTTCGGATTCATAATCAAATTAAACTTTTGAACTCGTTTCTGTGTGAAAATTTTCACAATTTGAGCATTTTTCAAAAATTTCTATATCATTAGCACTTTGTACCGTTGAGGTCGAATAGTAAAATTAAAATCTCTGGTTTTGGCCGACGATTCTCTCGATTTTTTCGGATTCATAATCAAATTATTCCAGAGAAGTCGTTTCGGAAAGAAATTTTTCCAAATTCGAACATTTTCCAAAAATTTCTATTTCATGAGCACTTTGCACTCTTGAGGTCGGAATCTGGCCTTACAAGTCTCCCGATTTTTCGGATTCATAATTAAATTAAACTTTTGAACTCGTTTCTGTATGAAAATTTTCACAATTTGAGCATTTTCCAAAATTTCTATATCATTAGCACTTTGCACCGTTGAGGTCGAATAGTTAAAATTAAAATCTCTGGTTTTGGCCGACGATTCTCTCGATTTTTTCGGATTCATACTCAAATTAAACTTGTGAACTCGTTTCTGTATAAAAATTTTCAAAATTCGAGCATTTTCCAAAAATTTCTATTTCATCAGCACTTTGCACTGTTGAGGTCGGAATCTGGCCTTACAAGTCTCCCGATTTTTCGGATTCATAATCAAATTAAACTTATGAACTCGTTTCTGTATGAAAATTTTCACAATTTGAGCATTTTCCAAAAATTTCTATTTCATCAGCACTTTGCACCGTAGAGGTCGAATTGTTAAAATTAAAATCTGTGGTTTTGGCCGACGAATCTCTCGATTTTTTCGGATTCATAATCAAATTATTCCAGAGAAGTCGTTTCGGAAAGAAAATTTTCAAAATTCGACCTTTTTCCAAAAATTTCTATTTCATGAGTATTTTGCACGCTTGGTGTCGAATTGTTAAAACTGAAAGCTCGGGTTCTGGCCGTACAATTCTCTCGATTTTTACGGATTCATACTCAAATTAAACTTGTGAATTCGAGTGTGTAAGAAAATTTTCAAAATTCGAACATTTTTCAATAATATCTATTTCATGAGCACTTCGCAGCATTGAGGTCGAACTGTTTAAACTGAAAGCTCGGGTTCTGGCCGTACAATTCTCCCGATTTTTTAGGATTCATACTCAAGTTAAATTTGTGAATTCGTGTCTTTAAGAAAATGATCAAAATTCAAACATTTTCCAAAAATTTCTATTTCATGAGCACTTTGCACTCTTGAGGTCGGAATCTGGCCTTACAAGTCTCCCGATTTATCGGATTCATAATCAAATTAAACTTTTGAACTCGTTTCTGTATGAAAATTATCAAAATTCGATCATTTTCAAAAATTTCCATTGCACGAGCACTTTGCAGCGTTGAGGTCGAACTGTTAAAACTGAAAGCTCGGGTTCTGGCCGTACAATTCTCCCGATTTTTACGGATTCATACTCAAATTAAACTTGTGAATTCGAGTGTGTAAGAAAATTTTCAAAATTCGAACATTTTTCAATAATATCTATTTCATGAGCACTTCGCAGCATTGAGGTCGAACTGTTTAAACTGAAAGCTCGGGTTCTGGCCGTAAAATTCTCCCGATTTTTTCGGATTCATACTGAAATTAAACTTGTGAACTCGTTTTTGTACAAGAATTTTCAAAATTCGTTCTTTTTTCCAAAAATTTCTATTTCATGAGCACTTTGCACCATTGAGGTCGAATTGTTAAAACTGAGAGCTCGGGTTCTGGCCGTACAATTCTCCCAATTTTTTCGGATTCATACTCAAATTATGCCAGCGAACTCGTTTCGGAAAGAAAATTTTCATAATTCGAAAATTTAAAAAATTTCTATTTCACTAGCGCTTTGCACCATTGAGGTCGAATTGTTAAAACTGAAATCTCTGGTTTGAGACCGTACGATTCTCTCGATTTTTTCGAATTCCCACTTAAATTAAACTTGTGAATTCGTGCCTGTAAGAAAATAATAAAAATTCGAATCTTCTCTAAAAATTTCTATTTCATGAGCACTTTGCACGGTTGGTGTCGAATTGTTAAAACTGAAAGCTCGGGTCCTGGCCGTACAATTCTCCCAATTTTTTAGGATTCATATTCAAATTAAACTTTTGAACTCGTTGAAAAAAAAATTCAAATTTCGAGCATTTTCCAAATTTTTTTTTTTCATGAGCAGTTTTCACCGTTGAGGTCGGGTTCTGGCCTTACAATTATCCCGATGTTTTCGGATTCATACTCAAATTATACTTGTGAATTTGTGTTTGTAGGAATTTTTTCAAAATTCTAACATTTTTCAAAAATTTCTATTTCACGAGCACTTTGCAGCGTTGAGGTCGAACTGTTAAAACTGAAAGCTCGGGTTCTGGCAGTACAATTCTCCAATTTTTTCGGATTCATAATCAAATTAAACTTTTGAACTCGTTTCTGTGTGAAAATTTTCACAATTTGAGCATTTTTCAAAAATTTCTATATCATTAGCACTTTGTACCGTTGAGGTCGAATAGTTAAAATTAAAATCTCTGGTTTTGGCCGACGATTCTCTCGATTTTTTCGGATTCATACTCAAATTAAACTTGTGAACTCGTTTCTGTATAAAAATTTTCAAAATTCGAGCATTTTCCAAAAATTTCTATTTCATCAGCACTTTGCACTGTTGAGGTCGGAATCTGGCCTTACAATTCTCCCAATATTTTCGGATTCATACGGAATTAAACTTGTGAACTCGTGTATGTAAGAAAATTTTTAATATTCGAACATTTTTCAAAAGTTTCTATTTCATGAGCGCTTTGCACCATTGAGGTCGAATTGTTAAAACTGAAATCTCTGGTTTGAGACCGTACGATTCTCTCGATTTTTTTGAATTCCCACTTAAATTAAACTTGTGAATTCGTGCCTGTAAGAAAATAATAAAAATTCGAATCTTCTCTAAAAATTTCTATTTTATGAGCACTTTGCTCGGTTGGTGTCGAATTGTTAAAACTGAAAGCTCGGGTCCTGGCCGTACAATTCTCCCGATTTTTTAGGATTAATATTCAAATTAAACTTTTGAACTCGTTTCTGTATAAAAATTTTCAAAATTCGAGCATTTTCCAAAGTTTGCTATTTCATGAACAGTTTTCACCGTTGAGGTCGGGTTCTGGCCTTACAATTATCCCGATGTTTTCGGATTCATACTCAAATTAAACTTGTGAATTTGTGTTTGTAGGAAAATTTTCAAAATTCTAACATTTTACAAAAATTTCTATTTCACGAGCACTTTGCAGCGTTGAGGTCGAACTGTTAAAACTGAAAGCTCGGGTTCTGGCAGTACAATCCTCCGATTTTTTCGGATTCATAATCAAATTAATCTTTTGAACTCGTTTCTGTATGAAAATTTTCCCAATTTGAGCATTTTCCATAAATTTACATTTCATCAGCACTTTTCACCGTTGAGGTCGAATTGTTAAATTAAAATCTCTGGTTTTAGCCGTGCGATTCTCCCGATTTTTTAGGATTCATACTCAAGTTAAATTTGTGAATTCGTGTCTGTCAGAAAATTTTCAAAATTCGAAGGTTTTCCGAAAATTTCTATTTCAGAAGCACTTTGCACCGTTGGTGTCGAATTATAAATCGAAAAGCTCGGGTTCTGGCCATACAGTTTCCTGATTTTATCCTTTTCATTATCAAATTAAACTTTCGAATTCGTGTCTGTAAGAAAATTTTCAACATTCCAACATTTTCGAAAAATTTCTAATTTATGAGCACTTTGCACCGTTGATATGGAATTGTTAAAACTGAAAGCTCAGGTTCTCGCCGTACAATTCTTATGATTTTTTTCTATGCATACTTAAATTAAACTTGTGAATTCGTGTCTTTAAGAAAATGATCAAAATTCAAACATTTTTCAAAAATTTCTATTTCATGAGCGCTGTGCACCGTTGAGGTCGAATTATTGAAACTGAAATCTCTAGTTCGGGTAGTACGATTCTCTCTAGTTTTTTGAATTCACACTCAAATTAAACTTGTGAATTCGTGTCTGTAAGAAAATTTACAAAATTCGATCCTTTTCCAAAAATTTATATTTCATAAGCACTTTGAACCGTTGAGGTCAAATTGTTAAAATTGAAATCTCTGGTTTTGGACGACGATTCTCTCGATTTTTTCGGATTCATAATCAAATTATACCAGCGATCTCGTTTCGGAAAGAAAATTTTCATAATTTAACCAGTTTCCAAAAATTTATATTTCACGAGCACTTTGCACCGTTGGTGTCGAATTGTTAAAATTGAATGCTCGGGTTCTGGCGGTACAATTCTCCCGATTTTTACGGATTCATACTCAAATTAAACCTGTGAATTCGTGTCGGTACAATTCTCCATTAAACTTGTGAACTCGTTTCTGTATAAAAATTTTCAAAATTCGATCATTTTCCAAAAATTTCTATTTCATAAGCACTTTGCACTGTTGAGGTCGGAATTTGGCCTTACAATTCTCTCGATTTTTTCGGATTCATACTCAAATTAAACTTGTGAACTCGTTTTCGTATGAGAATTTTCAAAATTCGATCTTTTTCCAAAAATTTCTATTTCAGGAGCACTTTTCACCGTTGTGGTCGAATTGTTTAACCTGAAATCACTGGTTCTGGCCATATGATTCTCTCGATTTTTACGGATTCATTATCAAATTTTATCAGCGAACTCGTTTCGGAAAGAAAATGTTCAAAATTTTAACATTTTCCAAAAATTTCAATTTTATGATCACTTCGCACCGTTGTTGTCGAATTGCTCACACTCAAGGCTCGGGTTCTGGCCGTACAATTCTCCCGATTTTTTTCGGATTCATTCTCAAATTAAATTTGTGAATTCGTATCTCTAAGAATATTTTCAAAATTCGAACATTTTCCAAAAATTTATATTTTATGAACCCTTTGCACCATTGAAGTCGAATTGTACAAGCTGAAATCTCTGGTTATGGCCTTACGATTCTCTCGATTTTTTCGGGTTCATAATCAAATTATACCAGCGAACTCGTTTCGGAAAGTAAATTTTCAAAATTCTAACATTTTCCAAAAATTTCTTTTTCATGAGCACTTTGCACCGTTAAGGTCGAATTGTTAAAACCGAAAGCTCTTGTTCTGCCCGTACAATTCTCCCAATTTTTTGGATTCATACTCAAATTATCCCAGCAAAGTCGTGCGGAAGGAAAATTTTCAATATTGGACATTTTCCAAAAATTTCTATCTTATGAGTGCTTTTCACCATTGAAGTTGAATTGTTTAAACTGATATCTCTGGTTATGGCCTTACGATTCTCCAATTTTTTTCGGATTCATACTCAAATTTCACTTTTGACCCCGTTTCTGTAAGAAAATTTCCGAAGTTGGAAGATTTTCCAACAATTTCTATTTTATGAGCGCTTTGCACCATTGAAGTCGAATTGTTAAACCTGAAATCTCTGATTATGGCCTTACGATTCTCTCGATTTTTTCGGGTTCATAATCAAATTACACCAGCGAACTCGTCGCGGAAGGAAAATTTTCAAAATTCGAACATTTTCCAAAAATTTCTTTTCCATGAGCCTTTGCACCGTTGAGGTCGAATTGTTAAAACTGAAATCCTGGGTTCTGGCAGTTCGATTCTCTCAATTTTTTTGGATTCATACTCAAATTATACCCGTGAACTCGTTTCTGTAAGAAAATTTCTCACAATAAGAACATTTTCCAAAAATTTCTATTTCATTAGCACCTTGCACCGTTTTGGTCGAATTAAAACTAAAATCTCGGTTTCTGGCGGTTCATTCTCCCGATTTTTTTGAATTCACACTCAATTTATACCTGTGTACTCGTTTCGAAAGGAAAATTTCGAATTCTGAAAGACAATTTTCGAATTTTGAACATTTTCCAAAATCTTTCTTTTCTTCACCACTTTGAGGTAGAACTGTTTAAGCTGAAAATTCGGGTCTAGCCAAATGTTTCTGTCGGTCCTTTGAGATTTCTATTTAAATTTGATATTTGAACTCTATTCTGAACCATTACTAACCACACTTTTTACAATTAAAACTCAAACGTATAGTTAATGTCAATCCTGTCACAATATTCCCGTGAAGTACGAGGGAGGTAGTACTATAGAAATAATCGTCTAGAGTATAGACTTACCAAATTTACAGAACCCTTATTATTTCCTTACATGATGGAGGAATACGTATGCGAGCCGCAAATAGAACTCGTACCATCGGTAAATACAAGGAACGTAACTACTAAATATTTAATTCTAAATAGTTACCAGAAAGCATTCTTTGATCGCACTGGAAGAAGGAATGGGCCCTACAAATTCATAGCTCTGCCTCATATTTTTGGAAAAGAATTTTTGTGCACATGGAACATCGAAGTATTTACAGATTTCTGTTGTTGACGTCTTTTTAAACCTTTAAAATGGGCTTAATGATGCATTTCTGATTTATATGTAGATGTTTTATATATAATTTAATGCTTCTGAGCCCCATCCTAATTATTCTCAAACTTCCTCTAACTGGAAACAGTAATTCAATTTACAATTTAATGAGAGGATTTGACATTTGACAAATTATTTGTAAAATTATCCTCACTCGTCTTTATGCGTAACTTGAACAAAGACTATTTGCAAAATCCAGCACTCTTTTCCACCTTTGGTTAACGCAGTTTTAGATATTTTGCCACAGAAATATACAAGATGCTGCCAGAAAATAATAAACAGAGTCAAACATGGAAATCCTCGATTTTTAAAACATATTCAAATTAAAAAAAACAATATTGACGAGTCAAACATGGAAATCGTCAAAAAAAATAATTATTTGAATATGTTTTAATCATCGAGCCTTTACTGGTGCCCTCACCCAAACGCCCTGTCATTGACACTGTAGTATTGTGTAAAAACTTGCTGTGTTGTATTGGAAGTACTTCTGGTGTTCAAAAAATATATTTTCGGTAGAATATATACTGATGTGATAGATGTATCGATGGTATAACTATGGGTGGTGATGTGCTCTTGGCTCTCAAAAAGGAACTTGATGCAATTTGTAACTACTCATGGTGTTCTACTGATGAGTTCATATTCAATCAGTGCAAAATTCATTGGTTTAATTATTAGCTCATAAAAGTTTATACGAACAAAGGCATAATATTCCATACTTTTATCAGAGTCTCAAAATTCTTTCAATAAGATCAATTCTGTGATACAAAATTATATTTGAGCACATTAATAACCCTATATATAATACAGATAGACTAGAGTACACTTACAATACTCGTTTCAATTTTAATGAAGGATTAGTGATTCTTAAGCATACAAACAAATATGGACAAATAACTTTACATCACATGATTCCTAGCTCTTTATATACGTTACCTGCTGAAATAAAAAAATAAAAAAAAACTGTTAAAACTAAAATGGAACATAAAATAATATTTTCTTATTATCTAACACAAATAGCTTCTTTTAGGTAACCAACTTTTCAATATATTTATTTTCATTGTTTAAGTTTTTATTTTTTTATGTTTTTGTAGAAATATTTTTGGTTCCTAAGGATGCTCATCACAAATCCCATCACCATCACTGCCGAGTTCATTGAACACCCGCTCATAAAACAAAATCCAATCAAAAGGCCCTCTTTCTTCAAGGCTTACTATGATCACATAAGAGTCAGGCTGGCACAAGTAGATTGGAACGTCCTTAACACGTTGACTGCTGACAACGCGGCTCACCCATTCATACAAAACAAATGTGTTCAGTGTCTCTGGCTCATTTGACACTCTCTCATTTATAAAGCACGGTTCACATAGGACAGGTCAACACTCATATTTTATGACTATTCATTTCTACTTTTATTAATTTATTTTATATTAATGGTACTTACTTTTAAAAAAAAAATTCAGTTCTTAAAGGTAAATTTCAGGAGCGAATGTGTTGAACAGATTCAATCTTGCGGTCACTCATTTCTACAATATTGTAAATAATTTTATTCTGGATAACGTTCTGTCAATGTGTGTCGGAAAATATTCCTGTCATGGTATAACTCATCTTCAATAAAGCTTATTTGGGATAAGAACAAATTTCACAAACTATATATTTCCCATAAGAATCCCTCCAATTATGCTACTTTTTCTAGGTTTCTCACCAGACAGAAAAAGTTGGTAAAGAAGTGTCACAAAGTTTTTATTAATAATACTGAAAAGAATATTGCCAAAGATTCCAAGGCATTCTGGTCATATGACAAGTCAAAAAAATTAACAGCCTCTATCCCGAGGGTATTAAATCTTAACCATGGAGCAGCCGAGGGTGGTCAGGCAGTCTGCGGCTTATTTGCGATATATTTCTCTATCTGTGATGACTCCGTGGGTGAGCAGGTTTGTGCTGTAGAATCAATTTTCATTGACGGTGACCTTGTATCCAAATATTTACAAAAGCTCAACTCCAGCAGATGGTATCCCACTACTTGCGATTGCACAAATCACTTCCGCTGTTAATAAAACAGTGAAGCAAATAACTACAGACCCATTTTCACACTGCGCATTTTTTCAAAGGTGTTTGAAAACATAATCTATGACCAATTATTTCCTGTGATAAAGAAATCGATTAGCAAATTTCTCCATGGATTCTTTGCAGGTCGCTCGTTACTACTAATCTCATACTCTTTACGAATTTGTTGTCTGATTACACGGATAATCGAACGCAAGTTGATACAATTTATACTGATTATAGCAAGGCATTTGACAAGATCAACCACAGGATCCTGATTAAAAAACTTGCTAACCATGGTATTCATGGATATCTTCTACGTTGGATGTCTTCATATATAACGAACAGATCCCAGGCTGTCACTGAGGGGTCCATTTTGGGTCCCTTGCTTTTCTCTATCTATATGAATGATGTTGCAACATGTTTTCACAATGCTCAAATACTACTATTTTTTTAAATTATGAAGATATATCTTCTAAGTTCCCCTGATTGCTGTGTGCGTCTACAGGCAGATCTTGACCGGTTGTCGGATTGCTCTCTCAGAAATAACCTTTTTGTCAATATTTATAAATGTTTCAAAATCACATCCACAAGCAACCGTATGAAAATACTGCATGATTCCACTATTTCCGGATCGTTCTCTTTCTCTTTTTAAAAGAAAGACAAATATTCCCTGGTTACGAATAACCTGACAATATTTGAAAATACTGCATGATTCCACTATTTCCGGATCGTTCTCTTTCTCTTTTTAAAAGAAAGACAAATATTCCCTGGTTACGAATAACCTGACAATATTTGAAAATACTGCATGATTCCACTATTTCCGGATCGTTCTCTTTCTCTTTTTAAAAGAAAGACAAATATTCCCTGGTTACGAATAACCTGACAATATTTGAAAAATACCGTACGATTCCACTATTTCCGGATCGTTCTCTTTTTTTTAAAAGAAAGACAAATATTCCTGGTTCGAATAACCTGGCAATATTTGAAAATCTCCTACTACCATCACAGTAAGCGGAAGATGTTGCTTGTGTCGTAATGGAGGACTTAGTCAGCGGAGGAATTGAACTTACGACGCCTGGGTGAGACCCAAACGCGATGCCAACTCAGCCACTGACCGGTCGTTGTTAACAAATAAAGATTATATATGTGGTCTCGGAGTTTTCCTAGACTCTAAACTTACCTTCAAGAAACACGCTGATCATATTGTCACCAAAGCCAGAAAAAGTCTGGATTTTGTACTGAGGACCTGCAAATTTTTCAGCAATACTAGGACTTATCTGACTTTCTACAATTTGTATGTTCATCCACACCTGGAGTACTGTTCACAGGTTTGGAATCCGATTAACAGAGTAATTTCTTAAATTTCTCAATTTTAAATCTTTCAATGAATTCAATTTTTATGACGAAATTGGTAAACATTTTAAAATCACCAAACAGAAGGCTGGTCACTGATCAGATGCTCCTGAACAAAATTATAAACTCAAAAGTTGACTTTCCAAATTTGTTAAATAAAATAAACTTTCACACACCGCTTGGAAATGGCAGACGGAACACTTCTCTACGTCGAAAGATGCAACACAAACTCCAATCTAAATGAATTCATGAAAAGAACATGTAACTGGCGGAACAATAAACTTGCAAATAGAGACGTACATGCTAACATGTTTAGTGCTAGTCATTATCGTTACAGAAGTTCACCGTACTATGTTCTGGGTGCGGATAACATGACTTCATCATAACTACAGTAATATTATTGCATATCATTTTTATTTTACTTGCGCGGCAATGTTCTCCTCATCCTTCCACTCTTCTTTCCCGACCCAACTCCAATACCTGCTTCCCCCTCCATCCAGGTGCAGGTATTATAGGTAATCGTAAATTGTTGTACATGTAATCGAACATTTTATTATCATACTCTTATTATATTTTGTTCTTATATTAACTTCTTACTTAGTTCTGTAATCTTTTTATTTATTTTTCATTTTAGTTTTTACATTCACCGTTGAGTTTTTATCCTTCTTTTATTTTTTGTGAACATTTATAATTGTTCTCTTTTTATTATCATCTTTATATCTTACCGTTTCGCGCCACCCTGAATGGAATGAAATGGCATAATCAAGCCGTTGTTGGTAGTCTATCGGCTTCAATTCTTGCACAAGCTGAACCTTATACGGGAACATGTGCAATGTGGCCAAAATCCTCTGAACGGACCTCCGCGATAGCCCCAGTTGTGTCGAACGTCTTCTTGTTGATGTTTCTGGACTGTCCTGCACACTATCCACAACATATTAGATATTTTCTTCCGTGTGGACCATATGTGGTCTTCCGGTACATGGAAGGTGTCTTACTGTACCATGTTGTCGAAAATTTGCAACCAGGCGGTTTATTGTTGGTGCTGAAGGTCTAGTATGCACATTAAAAAAACGACGATAAGCACGCTGCGTCAAAACAATTGACCGTTGATTTTCAAAATAAAATTCAACAATTGTTGATCGCTGTTCTGTTGTGTAGTGTTCCATTTCAAATTCCCCAAGTTTTCTTCACAAAATTCTGAAATAAAAATAAAAAGTATAAATAAATTTAAAAGGTTATTAAACATTTAAACCATAACGGTAGGTTTGCGCCACCCTGTATTAGCAAGACTGTTTATGTTTCAATAAATAAATATATATTTGTGTTTTCAATCATGAGAAAATTGCATCATCCCTTTTTTTTCTTTATAGATCAAAATAATCCTAGATCTTGAAACTAAATAAATTGATGGACGGACGGAGGAAGTCTAAAAATAATGTTTCAGAAAGTTATATTCTTTCTTATTTAAAAAAAAATTACTGCCTACATAGTATATTTATTTATATTATCTAGTCTGACTTTATTGATCTGGTGCCTTCATTACGTTGCTATGGATTTGTAAATAACAATTATAATTAGTGAAGTATCTAGCATTTTTGACAGCAGCTAGTTGTTTTTTGTTGTTTCTTTTGTATAAAAAAGTTTTATTTTGTATTTTCTAAAATATGTCTCTTGCTAATATAGCTGAAACTCACGAGATACATGAAGAGACAGGAGTCCCCAAGGGCCATGATGTTTTCAATACAAATCATAGTGTAGTCGATTTGCTTTCTTTCAATAATGACGATCGTCCAATAGAAGACATTGCCCACTTAAAAAACTTCTTTCTGAAGCCACACATTTACGGTCAAAGGGAAAATGCCGAACCCTTGAACGTGGAGACATTAACCAACGTTATTTACGAACTTGGAATAATACCGTTGTGCTGGCCAGTTATAACCGATCCACATTTCGAGAATAGAACCTGTCTGCCTGAGTCTTATTACAAAAATAATGATAAGGAAAGGATATTGTTGGCTTTCGCTGAAAACTTTCGACAACAGTATATGTGGAAATATGCTACGCGTAGACCTTTAGTGTTTGAGGCACCAAATGACTGTGGTTTGCAGGTAATTCCCATAATTATTCTATCTGTAGATTCTTGTTTAATGGGTTCTTGATTTAAGAAGGCAGGTTTGTAGATTTTATTAGATTCAGGTCAACTGTTGATGATCGTCATCGTTATTGTGCCCCATCCCAGGGTTGTATTTGGTCTCCTCCACAAATGCTCTCCACTAGTTGTAGTGCCTCGCAATCCTCTTCCACGCAGTCTATTCATCTGCCTCTGGGTCTTGCTTACACTGGGGGACTAACTTGATATAACCTATTATTTGTAATTCAACATGTCCAGCCCATCGCAGTCTTAAGGACCTACAGAATCTTACGATGGTTTCATGCCGAATTAGAGTACATGGTTCATTTCAGTTTTTTATTATCCATTTTACAGCTTAGGTCCAGAGATTTTTGCTTTCAAAGGCTGCTAATTTTCATCATTCTCATATAATCATTACTATTTAACTTTTGGGGCGCCGAGCTCCTGTGATCTAATTCTTGCGTAGTTTATTCCTCGTAATAACTTACTTGTTTTTTGCAAATCGATGTTTCGTAAATTGTACCGTCTTACGAGATAATGTGTTTATATATAAAAATAATATATATCTATCATAACTAGTTTCCCCAGAATAGCTACTTGTATTCAGATAAACGATTTTTTGACATTGCCAATCGGATTCGCCTGCGTTCAACAGATACACATTTTGGTTTTCCGATGGGCAATTCTGGTACACCAGAATCTGATAAAGTAAAGCCAATTATTTATTTTAGAAAATGGTCTGCACTACCATTCGCCCCACCTGGTTACTCTTCCCAGAGATGCATACATGGGAAGGCTGCGCCTCGTTTGTTTCAGACTATTTGGATTACGAGCCCCTTAGAAAACCCATGTTACTGGTGAGTCTTTTTAGTTCCATTTGGATTATTCTCAATACAGGTCTGAATTTTGTGAAACAAATTTACGGAGATGTTGTTTTTACAAGCAGGCTGTTTGGATGGTGATAAGGAGTAAATAACCAAAAGCATGTCGTTTGTAGTTTATATTATATTAGAAAAATAATAAGGTACCATAGATTTGAGTCATTCAGATACAAATAAGCTTCTATCAATCTTTTTTACTAACATGAGATCACAATAATTCTATAAAAAAACTTAGATGGTAATAATATCCATTTTAATTTGGCATCTGGTATTTTAAAACATACTGAGAGCAGGAGGAGTTCAGATAATGCAAACAGTATTACGCAACTCTGATAACGAAGGCTTATGAAATAATTCACAATAGTTTTTGTGTAGCGCAAATGAAGGACTGAGAATTAAATTAATATAACATTAATTGTGTTGTAAAACATTGAATATAAGTTTTTTGCATGTTTTCATTACTGGGTTGGATGTATGTTTATGTAGGTCATGAATTGAAAACATTAAGAAGTTATAAACAGAGATGAAAATAAACTGGTACCTTTTAATTCTCAGCCTTTCAAATATTCATCTTTGGAAGTATTTTATTGTAATACAGGGGCTAAAAATGCGGATTACTGATTATGGAGAAAACCCCGAAACATAACATTATTTTAAATGGCCGTAACAATGTCTGCATCACAATGAATTTCTTGAAGTAGTTATAATACTTAGAAACTTATAGATTACACTTTTTGTCATAAATAACTGATAATATTCCGAAATCTTAAAACTACGAAGTCAAATTGAAATTTCTTTATTGTTTTGAATGATAAAAAAACTCGAACCTTTTTTAAAATTTAGATAGAAATTTTCTTACAAAACAAACTTAAAAATACATATTTTCACTTTCATGATATTTTTTTATCAAGTATGGCTCATTTAATTTCGTTTTCACATTATAAACTAGTTAAATTCAATAAAATTATTTTAAATGGTAATATGGAAATAACTATACAATAAGATCACACATTAAAATCTTGACTGTACATCAAATGACATTAAAACAATTAGATACACTATTACTTGAGAATTCTTCTTCTAAATCTATACAAATATTAACAATAGTATTTACTAGATTTGTACTCCTTTACGCGTAAAACGTTTGCGCAAAAAGTATATTTTCATTTTCGCTATAAATATACATCAGATAAAAATGCAAAATCTATAACACAATACTTTTAAAACCCTGGTAAATTAAAATAAAATATTACCCATCCAAAAGTCATAAGGAAAAAATGCAATAACTGAGTTTTTTTAAATATATGTTTTTTTGTTATTTTTTCACTGTAGTTGGGAACACTAACTTCGACGACTACTCCGAATTCAACAACACCAACTAAGAGTCAATCAAATGTTCAGGAGAGTCGATATTTTGCATGCTTGATCTGTTACATCTAATAATTAAATTGATGTTTCTTCTATTGCATCGAATAATTAAATTGATGTTTCTTCTATTGCATCGAATAATTAAATTGATGTTTCTTCTATTGCATCGAATAATTAAATTGATGTTTCTTCTATTGAATCGAATAATTAAATTGATGTTTCTTCTATTGCATCGAATAATTAAATTCATGTTTCTTCTATTGCATCGAATAATTAAATTGATGTTTCTTCTATTGCATCGAATAATTAAATTGATGTTTCTTCTATTGCATCGAATAATTAAATTGATGTTTCTTCTATAGCATTAACAATACAATTTTGAATAATGCGTCATAAATGTCACATGTACAGGAAAAAGACATTACAACGGTGCTCTTAGTGGAAGGACCATACAAATAACACAAGTATACATTTGTTTTTGAAGTTTAGCTGGATATAGTTGAATTTGGAGTAGTCAATTTTGAAAGGAAAATATAGCAAATACATTTTTATTTTGGTGGCTTCTTTGATAAATTTAATTTATAACATACTTGCTTATCACATTTTTTGGGCCGAAGCTCTTTTGTACAACTAAATATTATAATTTAAGGGTAAGCATGTCCGTTAATAATTAGGTTTAAATAAGTATCACTCGTGATATTTGATTAGTAAGTTATTATTGCTAAAGTAACTTGGTGGAAAATAATGCTAGTAATAAATTCTTTGACAACAAATCCTGCAAACACAATCCATAACGTTAATGGTTTGAACATTGACTTGACGCACAAATGTAACTGCAAACTTTAATGACTTATAAATACATAGTGTCTGATAGGAGCATTCGAATTGAGCAAAAAACAAAAAGAGCAGATGCCGATACTATAGGCAATTAATTATGCCTAAGATTGATGCAATGTAAATTAGTCGATCTATCTACAAAACGTCAACAATTGACTTTCCCTGTAATGTTATCTTTGTATCGTAAAATTTGGTAACATTATTTTACAGCAAGAACTATAATTATTTCCGTCGGCTGACTCTGTCTTTCACGTGGCCATTTTGGTTTCTTCTCTCGGCGTTGGCCTTGATGTTGTTGAGCAGTCCTTTGAGCTGGTGGACCTGCATCCTCGTGACGCTGGGCTCCTGGCACGCCTCCAGCCACTTGAGGAACTTCTCTCCGTGCTCCAGCGCTTCGTTCACCTCACAGCCAAACTCATTCTCCGTGTTGGAGTCCTTCTCACCGTCTTCCACCTCTGGAGACTGCTTGAGGGAGATGTCATTGTTGTTGTTATTGAATAGGAGGTTATCCAATACTGCGCGTACTTTGGTATTATTCTTACAGCTTTCTTTTTCCACTTGATCTTTGATCGGCGGGGTTACGCATGGTTCGGGGATAATTTCTTCAGCCTTTTCTTCAGGCTGATGAACCGGTGTTGTTTCTTCGACAGGTGCTTCCATTTTCTCTTTAGTAAGGTGAGAGTAGAGGATGTTTTCATATGATTCTGCTCTCAGTGGCACACCCAGGTCTGCAGGCATTTTACTGTCGGGTAAGCCCAAATTACCGGTAAACTGTTTGTAATACTGCCAGAACCAGGAGTTCTTGTTCAATGAATCCAATGGGGGGATCACTGGAGGTAAGGTAGTGAGAGGCTTGGGAGTGTGAGAAGGGTATTGCTCCTTGTTACTCCTACTGGAGGGAACGGTGTGCTGCATGTTGAGAGTGTTCGGAGTGGTGGGGTTGTTGGCGAGGTTGAGCATGGCTTGCTGTTTCTTAAACCAATACCACAATGTATCATCTATCGGAGTGTCCTTGTAGGAAGCGTGGCTCGATCTAGGAGTTCTGCTTTTCTCTCCATAAGGATCGGAATGGTGGTGGGATTTGCCGCTAGATTTATGTTTTTCACCAGAACCCAGCCCCGTTGATGTGGAGTTGTGACTTGGTTTAGGAGATCGAATGGATCGTAATGCTTTGGCACTTGTGTTAATACTGTTAGTTAGAGCACTGAGACTAGGATTTAATTGAGCAATCAAACTGAGATTAGTGGCGATCTCGTTAAAGCTCAATCCCAGATGACTCTGACCGAGGCCTGACAGTCCCGAGAGGTGGTTGAGTCCGGAGAGGGGGCTTATTGCGCTCATGGACATATTGGCGCCCGCGTCCATCTTCTGTTTATTATCTTTGGGCATTGAATTATTCATTAAATCATTATTAAATTTGTTGAGCTCCACCATATTTTTTGTTAGGTCTAGAGTTGATCTCGTATAGGAAGAAAAATCAGGGTGGATCATTTCAGTGGGTTTGACATCCATATCATCCTTCTTGACTCTCGAGAGATCTAAGCCATTTTCATCTCCTGGTGTTTGCACGGAGAGATCGGCACAGGATTCTGGGAACTGATTCTGTCCCAGGTTGGAGTTGTGTGAGTAATTCAGCACTGATGAAGGAATTTCATACTTGGCTCTCTTTTCTGGCAAGATGTTTTCGGTCATTCCGTCCGAGGACTTGTCCGTATCTGGGGTGGAGTGGCGGGAAGACATGTATCTCAGCTTGTCTTCGTTCTTGCACCAGCCTCTGAGTGTGGACTCGGGTACTCCAATATCCCTGGCGACAGAGGCTTTGGATTCGCCATCGTTGACTCGTTGGATGGCATCGATCTTGTCACTGGCGCTGAGGGCGCGCAGGGGGCGCTTTCCCTTGCTGGTGGTGCCGAGGGAGCAAGCGCCATCTCTGAAACAGACAAAATTAAAATTGTAAGGGATGTTGATAAGGCTGCTTTTAATCGCAATAAAATGGGTGTGAAATATCTCTTCAGGCGCGCTTAACAGAGCTAGCTAAAATTAACCGGTACTAATTTGAGGAATTTCAATAGCTATGTACTTAAAGCGCTTCTAGCTTCTACTTGCGTGTGACGTGTGACGGTTTGCGCAGCTCCGTATTATGTTATGAATTGCACGCGCGCGGTATCAAACAACGCGCGCCGCGCCGTTTGTCCGTTTCCTGTTGTCCCCCGCCGGTAAACTGAAAACTGAACTCAAAGAGAGCTGTTTGAAAATCTAAAACATCGTGGCCTAACAATAACAATGTAATGCCAATATCATATTTCCGGGTGATTCATTATTCATCAGCCGGAGCTGAACCTTTTATTGACAGCTATCTTCTTCGTGTGGAGGTGGTCACAGTGGTATGCTGAGGTTATTTATTTATTTATTGACAGCTATAAAATGAGGGCAAACGTTTTCGTAATATTTCGTGGCGGGACAATTTTTGCGTATGATGGCGGAATAGAGGGCACTTCTAAATTCGTAAAACTAATTGTTATTATTGATGAAATAACTGTACGTTCCTCTAAACGGCCACACTTTTTTTTCTAGGAGCGTTTAGTTGATGAAAAATAATTGTGGCGATCGACTGATATCGCTTGTAATTATATCATGAGATAACAATAAAAACCCAATTCGAATACGTATATATATTGTATTTTGAAAACAGATAGTTTATACATATACAAATAACGAAACAAAAAAATCTAATTAACGACAATAATATAATTAAATATTCCACTATTAAAATAATTAAAGACTAGTACTTAATACCTTATGAACCAGAAGTAAGATAATTATTTCTTTCAAAAGCAGATTTCTTCTTCTATAAGTCTGTGTGATTCATCATCCGATATCGTTCTTCAATTTAGGTATATATCGCGTTTTAATGAACAGTGTACTGTGTTGACCACTGATGGCAGACTTGCGAGTTGTGGGACCGATTTTTAATGCCCCGACTACACGATTGCCCAACCTCCCAACTCGAAGGTTTGGGCGATTGTGTAGAAGGGTAGTTCGTGTTCGTGTGTAGAACTAGTTGGTCCAACCTACAAACTAGTTGACCGAACTCGGGCGAACCGGCCTCCACACATTGGTCGTTCAGTATGAGTTCGGCAGGCGATTCTGACGGATGTGCTGTGCGAAGAATAAATGACTGAACTATGTTTATGTTGACGAAAAAAAACTTAAATTTGCGACTAACGTCCAAATAAATTCCCAAGTATGCATTATGCATGTTATGTAAATAATAATAATAGCTGGATAATTCGTATAGCGCCGTTTTTCATGAAAAATCACCTCATTGGCAAAATGCATGTAATTCGATGTATAATCGGGGCTAGTTGTTATATTTTTTACTCCCCAATCTGACTTAATTAAAAAATATGGAGCTAAAACCAGCGGAACAGCTATCGACAAGCGGTGGGGGCTATCAAATTGAAATTCGTCATATTTTGAATCACAAAAACATGTGACACGATATCTTTTCATTGTGAAGAAAGAAACGAAGGATGGGAGATTTGGTGATACCCAATAATTATTATTTCTTGGGTAGCTATTATTTTTTCCAGTACTATGAGTACCTAACCTGAAACGAATTGTGTCAATAATATTAGAAATTTCGGTAGATTTTCTATGAATATCGGTAGATCGATAGATTTTAGGTAAAATGGCATCACTAGTTTGGAGTTCGTAGTTGGAACGTTGGCAGACCGTGTAGTTGCCCGATTTATAGTCACTATATGATCGGCCAACGTCCCAACTACGAACCGAGTTCGGGTTAGGACGGCGGGCGATTGTGTGGTCGAGGCATAGTCTCGAGTCTCAGGGACGTTTTTACACGATACTTTTTTCATCCTGATTCCACATGAAAGCTGGATGAAATAAAGTATCGTGTAAGAACGACTTCAGTACCGGCCGGATAATTTTCATTATATTTTTCATGGACAATATCGTTCTATGTTGCCTCTTTTCAAAATTGATACAAATTACAATATACAAATTTACAAGGTAAAAATTTGTTTTTATTTGGAATAGTGAAAAAAAAACTTTTCTTATTCATTATGATTAACATGTTTTTGGTTTTTGGCAAACTTGCTGGAATTACGAAATTTGCACAAGTAAAAACAGAAAAATAAATTTATATTTAATTGTATTAATATACAACTGTAAGATAAGAACTAACGGATTTTAGGAGCTAGAACGTCGAGTAGTTGTGACTTGTTTAAACAAGAAATAGTACAAAATAGGTCCGCGATCGACGCACTGGCCATCCCTGCCACGTACAATAATGTGAAAATGCATGAAAGTCTTTTGAATATATCAAAAGACGGCTGATAGGAGTGATATGTACTAATTTAGGGAATGGCGAATGGTGCACGATGTTGCCAAACGTCAAAAAAGTTGCAGGTTTAAAAAATACTAGACGTTTCAATATATTGCGGATACTGTACAGTCTTTGGATTTAAAAAAAATCGATAGTTTCCTTATGGCATTTTTTCTGTGGAGAATAGTATGTCAAACTGTAATTATATTTTACTTGCATACCTACAGACAGGGCAAAAAAACTATTTACTAACTTCATTTTTATATATTTTGAAAGTTACACGAGCCCCGTTATTATTCAGTATTTAGGTGCCTACACAATCATTGCGTACATAGATGTATCGTTTGTCCATGGGCATCTTTCGAGGCCAGGTAAAGAAACGAGACAAGTGCAAATAATAATAATGAACACTGGGAGGGATCTTGACCGATTTGGTTTTGTTATCGCGCGGCGCCAGGCGGCCGATAGCCGATAACTCATGACGCGGGATTTCACGGTCTGTCGGGCTTCCCGTCCCCGACCCGCTGGCGTCATCCGTCTAACCATTCAACCTCACAACCGTCCAACCATCGCCATCATCCCCTCTCCTGTGTTTCAATCTCTGTCTCATCTCTGTGTCATCTAACAACCACCCACGGCTTCATCCTCTATCTACATCTGCATAATAGAGCAGGGCACATGTCGATACGAGGCACATTAAGATTTCGTTATGATTTACCTATATTTTTATTTATAAACGAATGTAGAACCTTTAGAACTTCAGGCATAATATTTTTTTAGTCATGCCACTACTGTACAGTTGCAGGTGATACTTTTGCTAGATAACACAATTTTTTAAGATGCCATATATAATGTGTATCAATATAGATTTTTCCAGAGAACGCAGGTATTGAAAAACATTCCAACGAGACTTCTACACGACTGGTTTGCCAAATACTAACTAAAGCCACCGCGTCGAAAGGTTCGACGCGGTGGCTTTAGTTAAAATTGAAATTTCAAAAAATAAATATCATTTTCGGCTTCAACAACATCAATAACGTCGTATTTTTCAATAATAGCACTCTAGCTCACTCAAAAGTCACGAGCCGCCACTAAACACACGTATGAATCGGCAAACTTTAAAAGTGATATAAAATCATTAAAAGTACAACACCAAAAAACTAACCATGAAAACTTAATCTAACCTAACCTAACCAATACAATGATTAAAAATATATTACAATTAGGTTTATAAGTTATTAATTGTTTTTGTGTTTAATTCGTAGAACTCCATTTATTTTTTTAAAAATTAAATGTATATCAAATTTAATAATGTTATTATTAAGTTCTGCGAGTATTTTTAGTTTTTCAAACTGTGGTTAATCCACATTGTGACGACTTATTTATATGATTTTATTTACTCCTACTCCTTTTCAATTTGGGCGGGTAATGATTTATTATGGGTAAAACCGATTTATTTAGAAAACAATTAACATTCTGAATTCTGTGAAGTTTTCACATTTATGATGTGTTTGCTCGTATTTAACTGACAATCTTTTCTTAAGTGATTTATTTAAATGTGTTGTATTGTTTTGATGGTGTGAACATACTGAGAAGCGGTGAATATATAATTTTCCTTGCTTTATTAATTAATATTATATTAGGATCATTCGTTCGTTTGTTAATTTCTAATTGTTCAAGTAAATTTAATATTAGGCCCTTTCTTTCTATATTTGGGTTTAGGTTTGCTGCTGTCAAGCGGGACGTGATTATTTACTAAAAGATGTTCTGCGAATTTTGAAGAAGTGCTTTTATTTTTATAACATCTTTGAAAAAAAAAGGTTTCAAGTTATTCAATTTATTTTAAAAGATTAATTAGGTTAGGTGAGATTAGGTTTCGGTGTGCCAATTCATACACGCGTTGATTAATCATGGCTCCATTTATTTGAAAGGATTAATTATTTTTTTTAACACATTCATTAAAAATAATATGTAGTATATTTGCGGAAAGTTCCAGAGTGGTAGATACTATCAGTATCGCCCTGGTGAAAGACCACTATTCAGAATCGAAATGATGCTTGAAATGGTTTTAGCCGTGTTTGGTGACCAGATCTTAATAATAATAATCATAATAATAATAATACTTTTATCACTTGTATAGCGCCGCTTTTGTGAAAAATCACTTCAGGGGAGCTGTACAAATACTATTCGCTAGGGTTTATTTTATTATGTACAGATACAGAAACATACTTACCTGGTAGGTCGTTAAATTACAAAGTTGTCGCTTGAGATGATATCATTTTGCACGCACAGGACACATACTCGTATATTAGAAAACACTGTACATTGCATGATATTGCAGTTACTATTTAAATCCTATTTGTCATTGATATTATATTTATTACAAGGTTATTGGCAAAAGAAGAGTAGGTATTTATTTGAGATTTTTTATAATAATTATTTACTGTTATAAATATTTATAATTACTTAGAATGCGGACTATGAAAAGTTTCAAATTTTTCTGTTAATTACTCTAGGTAGGCACTAACGGCTAGCTTCGCTATGTTAATCAGGTATGCAACTGAACCTTTCATGGATATGACTTTCCAAAGGGATGAGTTTTAAAAGTCAGGTACTTCGCCAGCTTCCTTCTTCCCTTCCTCGAAACCTTCAACCTCACAACATACCCATATTAGCGATGCCATAGTCTCACTGGCCCCAGACGGTTGGGAGCTGATACTAAAATATTTAAATTGCCCACTGGTAGGGTGTGCGCCCCACATTGAGAAATACTGGATTAATCGTTTTGTTTCTGTAGTACATGCGAATTAAATTGTGAATATTAATAATACGGTAAAAAATATGAGTATCTCATTACTTTAGATCGTTGAGTAAATAAATATTGAGGTAAGGCAAGTAATACAATGGGCGCCACCGGGAGTGAAATTCTAAAGTGGTACAAGTTAAAAACATGTTTATTATTATTATTATTACTTTGGGACATTAAAACTATCTTAGTAATAAAGATTTTGCACTTTGTGAAAATCTTTGTTACTAAGATAATTTTGGGGTTTTGAAACTAGATTTCATGATTGACAACAAAATCATACTTTCGAACTTTGACCACTTTAGAATTGGAGCGTCCTTGATAAAGGGTGACATCATTTCTATTTAAAAAATATTTTTTTAAAGAATATCCTCGAAATATTTGAGTTCTCCCTACTCATTGATTTGGGTATTATAAATCAATGTCCCCACTCCATTCAAAAGGCACAGTGATAAATCGGCACCCCTTTCAAAAGTGATTAAATTCATAAAAATAATGAAAAAACAAAACTTGGCTAACTGGGTTAGGTTAGATTAGGTATTTAGGCTACCTGTTTACTTTGGATGTCTTTATATCACTTTTAAAAGTTTTTCGAATTATCACTGTACCGAATGGTCGTGGAATCAACATTATGGAAGACTAAGCTCGCAGAGGATTGAGCCCGCGACGCCTGCGTGCGAAGCCAACGCATTTGACCACTCGGCTACAAGCCGATTTAAAATTGCTACAACTGTATAATATTTTGCGAGTTTTTGAACGGCAATTAGCCGAAGGCACTATTCTACGAATTGAATCACTCGAGTGTTGACAAACTGCCTAATACGTTCACTGCAGCGCTATCGCAATAGAATCGAGACGGTTGTCCCGATTCTCTAGCTAGCCAATCACCACACAAGCCTAGTACCTACCGACTAGAACATTACCTAGTACCTACACGTGTAGCCAGTACCTACCGTCGCAGTACCCATATACAGTCTGACAAATAAATGTAGAAAAAATGAGGGCGCTGCAATCGTTTAAATTGCAACAACAATTTATATATATATTTTTTAATGTGTGTATCAAACGATCCGTTTATTAGATCAAAATACAAAGTCTCTGGAAAAAGTTTCTCATTAGCAATTTTAAAAAATCATGTCAAATTTAAAATTCACGACACATCTGGAATAATTAATTATTCAAAATTGACGTTACTCGGTCTTATTTATTTTTTATTAACTATTAATGCCCCGATGGGCTTTTACATATTTTAACATTTTAAATGATTTTGTACACAGAAAGAAAAGTTAACAAAAAAGAACATATATTATAGTAGGTATACGTGTTTCCATAGTATTGAAAAAAGTTTCACTTTTCACACAATTTATTGTCATACCGTACCTACCAAAGCAGCCGTAGTCAGCTAGCCGGTACCTACCGTCGCGTCATAGTCATGATAAGATTTGTTATGTAGTTGGGTACCTACCCGTCCCCCTTGGGTCCGTTGTCCCCTTTCGGATTTGGCGGGTCCGGCGCCGAGAGCCGCGGGGGCGCGAAGTTATTGCCTGGGGGCCCTCGCGAGAGGGGATGGGAGGCGGGAGGCGGCCGCCCCCCGCTACGTGACGCCCGCATCAGGTACCAAGCCAAGGCGACCCCCTCAGACTTATTTCGCCCCCGCAAACGTCGGCGCTGGGCAGGGGTCGGTAGACTTTTGCAATGATATAAATATATCTTAATTAGTCACATTCCGATGTGTAGGTCACGTAGCCGTTAACTCAAATATTCCCACTTTCGATAGGAAACATTAACAAATAGTATCTCCGTTTCCCAGACAAAGAAAGCTTTATGTAGTTCGTAGAGAGGATGTAGGTAAGATATTGTTATTTCAATAAAATAAAATAATATTGGCAGATACTGGCAAATTCTATTTCAATTGTCATTTTCAAAGTTCTAAATATCGTTATTATTTTATCAACTATTATTTATATCCACTGAAGGCTAGCCTGTATAATGTTTTTTTTTTGCATACTTCCATTTTGAATTTACTAAACTACCCTTAATTATAGTGTGATATGGCGAATTAATTTCCATAATTATAATTAATTACGTTCTCTTTTTTTAATGGGTGCTCAGTAATGGATACATATAAAATGGTAGTGCCCGTGTGTATTATGTTTGAGATGCTGTGAGAAATGAACCCGGAACCTTCAGACTCAATATCAAATAAATATATATATATATATATATATTTGGAATTACGCCAAGTAGGCCTGTCGTGTTGATTGTATAATTCTAATAATAAATTAACATAAATATTAGCCGAATAAGGAAATCCAGTGAAAAATATAATTAATGGCTTTAAAAATATATATTCATATAGATCAGATAACGCCGATTCTGAATATATAACTTTTATTATATACAATTGTACGTAAAATTTATAAATCGTTATTTAAAAGAGCATGAAAAACCATCTCATCGAAACACCTTGTTATGTTGGTACTATTGCATTTGGAACATCTGACGTCACGTGTGCATTCTGTTATTGGATTAGTATGGAAAATTTTATTTTTCGATTTTGTTTTGTATTTTAAATTTAAAAAAAATTTAGTTTTGACGAAATTTAAATTAATTTGGGTGACTTTAAAACCTATAATAATTTTTAATAATTTTTATATTGTTCAATATAAAAAAAAAAAAAAAACTATTATTAATAAAAGAAATTAGAGTATTCATGAGCAAACCAATTATCAATATGGATATTACGATAATGTTAATTAATGCTCAATACTATTATTATTCTTTGAGTTAGTTTCTAAAAAGGTACATAATTTTCTTACTTATGTTTAGTTATGATTTACTCTGAACAGAATATAAAATTATGTACGGTAAAGCTCATCCTTGTTTTGACATTTGACATTCTAACCTCAAAACTGATCAAAATCGAACGGCCATAGATTTGGAGCATTTTGGAGGGCTTTGAAAAATTGAAACTTTGAAAATTATTTTAACTATGAAAGGTAACTTTAAATATACTGGTATTTAAGTTTGAACGTCATTAGTGATAAAAAAATAAATAAAATTGGACTGGAGTTCCTTATTGCATCTGCATGTTCAATATCCCTGCATCGCCGATCAAAGTCCGCGGAGGGGACGGTCGCCCCCTCCCGCGCCGCCGGGGTAGGCCGCCGCTCCGCGGATAAGCAAAAGCTTTACGTGAGAGCTCGAGTCAAAATTGACGGAGCGAAAAAAACACAGAAAGTCGGAACCGCAGGCAGATTGAAATGGAAGATAATGCGAAGCCGATATTTGTGTACGTTTGGCACGCAAGCGGTGGGAGGCACCTAGCAGCTCGGTGCCCGGGCGGGCATATTGTGCTAGTAAGTAGGTACTGCTACAGTAATTCGAGAAATTATTAATATACGAAGGAGCCGCGTGGGTTCCTAGCAACCCGATCGGCTCTACGGTGGGAACGAATGTGAGTTTGAATTTGAAATGTCAACAACAATCGCGGCAGTTCCTGTGTAGCCAGATCGAACAGTTACTTTCCAGAGAGTGCATTAAATAAAACGGCGGTAGGTACCCAGTATCTACTGAACTCTGATCAACCTATTAGTATTTTGTTTTCATGAGATTTTTACCCTAACAAAACAATGGTAAAGAATACAGATATATTTACATATGCAGGTCGAAGAACGATTGACGAACGAACGGCGGAATATCTACTGCAGCGATAAGTTATTTTATACGAATATTTATTTGTTACCCTGTTATTAAAAACGAAATATTTTTCTCAATTTATGAATAAAATTAAGTTGAAACTACTTTTTTAAGGAGGTACCTACCTAAGTTCATAGATAAAATCACAGAAATTATGCCATATGGGCCTGGTATTTCCGTTAAGTTGCTTTATACTAGAAACTTATTGAGCCTATTGAGACCATTACTAAAATGATTGAAATATCGGTTAACAGAAGTTAGAAGTGCTACATGCAATACACAATTTATCAAAAGCAGCGAGTTGTCTATTGCTTTTCAATCAACGCAAATTAAAACGGATTCTTTCAAATTTAAGCTTATACGAAATTTTGAATGTTTGCAACGGTGCGAAACGTATTCGGCGTGACCAATCAAAAGGCGGCACGATGGGTACCCGGGTATAGACGGTACGTGGCTGATTACCATGGGGCAGGGTAACCCCACGTGTGCCGGATGCCAAACAGAAACAATTTACCCCCAGTTGGCCCTACTCGATCCTTCCAGGAAGCGCTAAATAATGCTAAATGGTCAACATTTTAAGCCGCGGTACAGTGCGGCCGCTTAGAGATCCGTTGGGGCTCCTCTTTCCATCGCATGTGTTTTTTTTATGTGAAAGAGGCAAAATATACGATGGAGCTATCGATGGTGTGCCTGTATTAGATAATGTCGATGCTCATTTGCGAGGTTTAAATGGCAGCCATCCATAACTTGGGTCAATTATTTGCAATGTTCCTACACTCGTATTATAGACATTAAAATATACAGGGATTTATTTTGGCTTTTCAGATGAACTATTACGAAAGTAATATTAATAATAAACTAAACGAATATTAGTTAATTGGATTACACGGAAGCGGAAAAACATCAAAGTTTCAGCTTAGTTTGAATCAAAAGTAAATACAATAAATTGTTTGATAGACTGGACCTTGGGAATGAGAGTTCCCTTGTGACCTCTCCCTCTTTCTCGTACACGATGAATGTAACCGAAAGACATGCTTTTTTTAACCATTATTAGGCAGGATATATTTTTTAATTTAAAAAAAAACAGACCTAGGACGCGTAAAAAATAATCAAATTAATAAGTAAAACTCTCTTGGGATGATTTAATCGACTATCAAGACAGTTCAAAATATTTTCTAGATTTATTTTAATGAAGCACAATCAAGTACTCGAGTGAGGTCATTTCAAGAGTCGGAGTAACGGAATAGTATTTTATTTTTGCTTATTTGGGAGACACAAAAATAAGGTGTAATATATGGGTGATATAAATTCGACCATTTACAGGTTTCCACTTGGGTAGCATATGTAAGCGAATCTAGTGATTAAAAAAAAAGAAATCAAATAAATACAAAACAAAAGAAGAAATGTTAATTTGGAAGTTACATAACTATTTGTTTAAACGGGGTGTGTAAAGGAAGGGGTGGGGAGATCGATCTAGTTGAAATGTATATGTGTCATTTCATATTAATAAAAGAAGAAGAAAAAATGTGCTATAAAGGAAGAAATTTAATAGATTGGTGGCACTATGAGATGAGTAGGTATCTGAAGTTATAAAAGCTCGAAATTATTATAATCTAAGGCACGAAAACCTCAAGAAAAAAATAACCACAAAAATATGAGAAAAAATGCGACGCATTTCTAATGAAAACGTATTTCTTTTTTTTACACTCATTTTATTTAGTTGGGTACAACAATTATGGGAAGATGATGATGATAAAATGTCAATTTTCAAATATTCAATGCAAAATTCACACCCGAACCATACACAGCCTATATTTGGTCATAGAGCAATGCACGCCACTGAAATATAATTATGATGACATCAATATGTGTCCTTTTAAAAACAAAAAGACAAACATTCCCAGGTTAAATATCGAATAACCTGATAGTGTTGCTTGTCCAACGATGGGGGTTTAGCTGGCAGAGGATCGAAGCAGTGACGCTTTGGACCACTCAGTGACTACCTGGTATTAGGGAAGGGGGTAGGAGAACGATAAAGATGGGTAGTTTCAGACGACCTGGTTGTTCAGATCTTCTGAATTGCGGCCTTTGTACAGAGAGCAGGAATGCGAAATTAATTACTTCTGTTCCTTTATCTACTTCTCCAAAAGTTGTTACTGCCATGTTATCGGACAGCCGATAAAGATATCAGCAAGTAATAATGCTTCAGATTGAGTTATCTAAGGGTTTTTTTGTTATCTATCGACAACCTTATCTGGATATCAAAACTTTATCGCGGTGCTTTCGAAAATCAAACAATAACATTATATCGAATTTAGACGTCGCCACTGATAAGGTATCCCGTGGTATGTCGGTAAATGTGTTGTCATCTCATTTAATGCACAATTCTTTTTCACAGAGATTGTAACGTCTGGGGAATGAAACTTGCTTTGCTGATATATTATAAACTTATGTTCTTTATAAAAAAAATTATGTGAAAGCCCAATGGGGATCTAAATAAATGAGTATAATAATAATAGGATGATTTGTATAGCGCCGTTTTTGTGAGAAATCATCTCTGTGCAGAAGCAGAAAAACATACTTGGCAGGTCGCTTCAGATAAACACAGTTTTATTAGAAAATTTAAGCTTGGAGAAGATATAATTTTTACCGTTGCTATATTATCCGTCCTTTCTGTTGATATCACATGTATTAGGAGATTAGTGGCGAAAGAATAATTGGTATTTCTTTGAAATATTTATATTTTTACTGCTCATTTTTAGGAGTTCAAAATATTTATAATACGACCATAAAAAGTTAAGAAATTTTCAATAGATATTAACATTTTTTACACATTTAGTTATTTGCTTGTGTAGTGTTGCGGACTGTGGAAAGAGCTGTAACCTGACGCATTTGCGTACCGGTGTGTGAAAAAATATGGTTGGGGTGACGCGGCTACTCTACAATGATACTGTGGTGATTCACTAATATTTACTGTCGTCAGCAAATTTAGGCTGCCGAAAGGTGCTCCCTTTGCTCTAATTACGGCCACAAGTTTGCTGTCGAACACTGTTCGTGTCTTTATAGTCAAACCAGTCTGTTGGTGGCGGTGAGTCATCGCTCAAATGGACATTTGTGTATCTTCCGTACTTGTTGCTTTGTGTGAGGTTGAGCGAATTGGTATGTTTTTTTTAATACTGATGTATTTAGGGCAAAGATATCAATACATTGTTGTGAGCCACAGCGACGGTCTAACTTTATTAATAAATGCAGAAGACAACAGTGCTTTTATTATTTAAATAATTAACCATCATATCGCTTATCCGCGGGGGTAGGCAGAATGGATGAAATTCTGCACATCTCTGTCCTGTCATACACTTCTTTTTCTTCTCACTATGTCTTAAGTACATGCTTACCTTTGCTTAACTTTATCATGCCACGTCTTTCTGGACGACCCAGATTTCTTTTTCCACCCGTATTATTCCACGCATATTACTTCATATCATGTTCTTGAAACTTCCTTTTGTCGTCCTGGATGTTTTCTAATCTAAGCGTAATTTTTCTCTTGCCTATTTCACCCATCGAAATTATCGCCATTTAACTACAAAAATTGTTTGAAAAGTAAATAGTGTCAACAACGCGACTGATTGGTTAAAGGGTTAACTGTCAAAGCGACGTTTGCGTAGTTTTTTGGACGTAAAAATCTGGGATAAGAATGTAAACAATGTTAAATTCTACATTCTATGAAGACAATTTTTTTTAAAGCAATTATTTTCGATAATGCTAATTAAATATCAAATATTCAATTTTTAATTATTAATTATTTTTATTGAGATTTAAAAACCTCATTTTAATATTTAATCATAGTAGAAAATAATATTAACATAACCCAAATGAAACATGAAAACCGAAAAAAATTAAATAAAATAAAAAGATTTCAGTCGCATCTGGGACTCGAAACCAGGACCTCTGCCTATCATGATATGGGATAAAAAATGGAGAATAATATTGACAAATATCGATGAAGATGACATAAATTGAACTGGTCTCATTAGCTAAGTTGGTTAAGCGGAGTCCCAGATGCGACTGAAATCTTTTTTATTTTCTGTCGTTTTTTTCGGTTTTCATGTTTCATTTAGGTTATGTTAATATTATTTTCTACAATGATTAAATATGTAATAGATTTAGATAATTCATTATAGGGACTGTATACCATATACCATAGTCAAAATAAAAGTAACATGAGCAGTTTAAAAAACGTCGAGCGTTAAAAATGTAAATAATAATAATTTTATAATTTCTTCAAACGATTGGTATTCACTTGTATTTATTTATTTTTATTTGTTCGCTTTCGAAACAAGTGAATGAAGTGGTGAAAACAAACTATATGTTTTTTTAATTAATTTATTAATAATAATTTTGTTTATTCATCACCATCCGAGAAAGAATCTCTTTATTCTGATTTAGATGTAGCTATTTAATTACCGGTCGTTCACCGGGAAATAAAAAGGAATTCCCTTTTTAAAAAAATGACAAAACACGAAACCCAAACAACATAAAGGGGTTGATTAACACACTTCGGGTTGACCCCTCTTCTATCTGTAATGTGGGTAGGTAAATCGTATTACTAATGTGTTCGCACAAATAATTACTTCAAAGTTCAAACAATGTAGATAATATTTAATTAAGTGAATTTATTGCCTACCTGTTGACTAGAAACGAATGATTTTAATCGAGTAACGAACGTGATTACGAGCTCTTTTCGATTTTATAACTTTTTATGGTTATTTTTTAAACGAGTGAATTATAATATTGGAGACGGGTCGTTTCAAAAGTCTAAATACGTAATCGAAGATAACGGCCACTTTCACCAATCAAAACTTAGCGAACGCTAAGTTACGTAAAAGTTCACCCTCATCGGAAGACTTACCTACCCTAACTCTATTCCATTCCGCTAGCATATTTTTGCTCATATTTGTGAATGATGAATACTTGGAGCAGGTAGATGAGTTTGTGTATTTGGGAAGTATGTTTACGAGAGGTGGAAAGACTGATAGGGATATTGAAAGAAGGGTGAATGCAGGAAACTCCATTAACGGAGGACTGAACGCGGTTGGCGCAAACAAAAAGTTGTTCAAAGAAGCGAAGCTAGCAATCCACAATGGAGTGCTGATACCAACTCTGATGTATGGCAGTGAAGCATGGAACTGGCAGAGGAAGGATGAAAGTAGACTGAATGCTGTAGAAATGAGATCTCTGAGACGAATGTGTGGTAAAACCATGTATGATCGTGTGAAAAATGTTGAGATTCGTAAAGAATGCAAGGCAAGTGAGTAAATGCAATAGCGTAGTGAGCAAGATTAAGAAAGGGACGCTTAGATGGTTTGGGCATCAAGAAAGGAGTGTAAGGAGAATATATGATGCGAATGTGAATGGAAGAAGCCGGGGACGTCCAAGGAAGACGTGGCACGATCAAGTGAATCAAATACTTGAGTCGGGCCATGTCAGAAGTCGGAATAACAGAAGACAATGTATGAGACGTTGTATGAAAGTGAATGAAGCAAGAAGTGTATGCCAAGATCGAGTTGTTTGGCGGTCCGTCCTCACTGCCTGCCCCTGCGGCGAAACGATGTGATGGTTGTTAGTTAGTTAGTTATATGGTATAACAAACTAACCAACTACAGTATTTTTTAATGCCCTTCCGGAAATATTTATTTTCTGGCACTATTCTCCGAACAGACGACACTATACTCGCGCTATCGTAACATATACCCCCACTACGAAAAATTAACAGAC
Source organism: Halesus radiatus (assembly GCA_022606495.2). NCBI lineage: Eukaryota > Metazoa > Arthropoda > Insecta > Trichoptera > Limnephilidae > Halesus > Halesus radiatus. Next base: position 44,698 of record JAHDVE020003927.1, read on the forward strand.
TTGGGACATTTTTTTATGATTATTTGCTAACATAAAAAACAAATTTATTAAATTTTCTTGTAACGTGATATAAATTACTCAACTTCCACCTACCCCTTCTCCTTCCCCTCCCCAATACCTTCAGGCTCACAACATTTCCCAATTGGGGATACCATAATCTCACTGGCTCCAGACGGTTGGGAGGAGTTGGGACTCTTGTACAGTATTCATTTAAAAAAAAATACGTTTCTTGATTTGATAAATTCTCATAATCATCTCTCCACACACTTTCTTTCTTTTCATTAATATTAGTCACACATGCATTCAATAATTAAGAAGCATTCTCACCCCAGACAAAAATGAATAAGTTATTGTGTAGACATACGTAATAGGTACTTTAACAATGTAAATTTTAATATACCAACCTTATCATTTGTAATAAAATGTATTTATTATATATGTCTAAATAAATAAATGCCAGTTGATTTGGCAACCAGGAATCGGCTGTGCTGGTGTAGAAACTGTAACTACTCATTTTTTTCTGATTCACATTATGTGTAACGATTATATTATAAAACTTACTTTATTTGTGATTCCATAAAAAAAAAATAACAACCTAATTTTACCGAGAGAAACTTAACTACCTCGACATAATCAAATTACAATGAAAATATTCGAAGATTATGACAAACGTCGCTACGCACCCAGTATCTAAATATCGTTCCAAAATAATTCGAACCACTTTGACGGTTGCTCGCGATATTATTGGTAACAAACACATTAGTACGTGCGCTCTTAAAATGACTTATCCTTAGTATTGGAGTGGCTAATTAGAGTTTTGACATTGCCTTCCACAGAAACATATCAAAGAATGCCCATGCTTGTTATGTTTTCGGTAAAAAGAAACCTTTTACGTTTAGTTTGAAGATTATAAAAAAAAAACGCTTAGGTTTTATCACATAAGTATGATAAGTAGGTCAGTGGCGTGCATTTATCTATAACCAAAGATAGGCCGTGTGTAGTTCCTAATTGAATATTAAAAAATTACTATGTTAATGTCATCTTCAACTGAATAAATGGGCGTACAAGTTCCTCAAACCAAATTCATGGAAAAAATACATTTAGAATTTATTTATTTGGTTTTTAGGGTAGGCACAGCTTTTCGGCCTTTATGGACTGCACGCCACTGATACCGTACCTAGTATAAAGTTAGAGGTCTCTTGTGAAACTTTGAAGTCAATCAAATAAATTGAGAGACAGGTATCTATTAAAAATTATAAATTAGGATAAAGTCCCATTTTTTTTAACTATTAAAACTTTTTTAAACCCATTATGTACAATATAATACAGTAATCCAGTTAAATATATTTTATAAAGATAATTATTCAGAAAACATACTTCTATAGTTATGTTTTAAAAACTGAAAAAGTTGCATTGTCATCTGTTGGAACAAAAATAATATAAAATGTTAATAATGAATAAAAATAAAATAAAAAGAATAAAGTACCTGGTGTTCATATTGCCCGGTAAAAGATCCATCTTGTTGAAGGCCCCCGGCATATCAAATAACAAACACGAACTCGCAGACATTGACAACAAACAGTAATTATATTATCAGACCGACATTATTTATATTTATCAAAACAATGCGACACGGTCGGATATCAACGCCGTCTGCCGTACTTATCACTGGCAAAATTCTCGGAAAATATTGACACAAAGTTGACCGAAATAATGTTTATAAGTTAGGTTCGTCATCAACGAACGACACAAAAGTTTGTTTTGTATGTTTCACACCGAATTTAATAATCGCGAAAGTTTCTTTAAAGACAACGGAGGACCTTATCACGGCGGGTGATAAACTGGAATGATCCTTCACGAATATCTGCAGGAAGTAACCCCGAGCGGTGACTGCCAACAGTGCTAACTGGTAACAGTACCTGCGACCTGCGTGATCGGAACGAGATCGGACACTATCGGAAGGAGGAGCGACTGGCGAGCGTGCGAGAGCGGAGAGCGACCGCCGCGCGAGACCGTCCACGAAAAACTGCGATTATTGTAGCTGCCCACGAGGCCGTGTTTACCCCCGCCAGCCCCGCGCTCCCCGGCACAGAACTAATCATTTTAAAGCGAATGAATGAAGCGGTCGGGCGGCCAATAAAAAACCGCAGTCGCAGGGTGCATGCGCCGGCCGAGAAGCGGCGGGAAAACCGGCAAAAGCTCGGAAAAGTTGCGTCAAACTTTCCGCGCGCGCGGAACTTCGTAACTTTTCAAGTGTTCGGAATTCAATTTTAAAAGTTTTTTAGTAGACTTACACTCGGGGTCTGTGGTTGTTTCGCATGTTTCTTCTTATCTCGCGTTGGGTGTGCGTAGATTTCTAGTAATGTTAGTCGGTTGGCCAGAGAGGCTTGCTCGCTTGCTGCTTCGAGTCGCGGCCGCCGGGAGACGATGTCCGGCCGCCGTCCTTTGTCCACTACGATCAATACCGAGAAACTAACAGGTTCGCGGAGTGTGGCCGCGGGGCGAGGTGGGGGCGGGGGGCGCCGGGCTGGCCGCGCCGCGCCTAAGGGTTGCACGGGTGGAGCCGGGATTCACCAGCCTCCGTTAAACTTATTTAATTAACAAAATATTCCCCAAGATTGAACTCGAACATCTGCGTTTGTTTGGGATGGTCTTCATCATTTACGTTTCTTAAACGCCACTGTGTAATGTAATTGGGCAGTTTGATGAAGTCATCGATAGGCAAACAGGTGTCTCGCGAATTTAGCAGATCTGAATAATAACTTCGTAAAGACTTGATTTTGTTTCGCGAAAAGTGTATCTATTAATTGTTTTTGTGTTTAATTCGTTGAAATTCATTTAATTTTTATTTTTTAATTTAATGTAAATCAAATTTAATAATGTTATTATTAATTTCTACAAGAATTTTTAGTTTTTATTATTGTGACAACTGTTTCGGCGTTTAAGGCCATTTTCAAACTGTTTGTGTATCTTCTCCCCTTTTGCACACCATAAAGCGGCTTAAAAATGAGTCTAAAACTTCAAGATTAGTGTAAATCTCTGGATAGTGTATCATTCACAGGCAATAGTATTCATATAGCAAATAATATTGTAGGAAACTTTTACTTTTGCACTGACAGTGAAAAACTAAAAGTTGAACACTGCTGTCAGATTTGACACTAAATCAAGATGGCGATGGTTTCATCTCAACAGAATCTCGCCGTGAACGGGGCATAAAAATAAATACACCCATGTCGAGGGAGTTAGTTCAGTTGGTTGACCATTTATCAGATACCGCGAAACGCCCGCGCCCGCGCCCGCGCCGCCTCGGGCACAGGGAACGGGCATAGGACGGATGGAAGGCCGCCATGCCGAGACTCGTTACTTGTAACTCGCAATGCGTAAGCCGGGCCAGGGCTCGCGGCGTTGTTACTTGTTGTTATTCATTTCGGGACAATACCTACCTACACCGATGTACCGACTAGGTGTACGTATCGGCCTGTGCACTGCGCCCCGGCCGCGGTCATTGCCGGCTAATGAGGCATTTCCTGTTGTCACGTCCATTTGTTTTCGCTGTAAGAATGCTAGCGCTGATACTATCCTGGCCGTTGCAAACTGTAACCTCTCTTTCTAATGCAAACTTCCTTCATGATAAAGAAGGAGACGTTGCAAGTTGCAGCGGAGCTATTAGCGGTTTGCCTTCTAGCCGATGCCCTATGCAAACAGCGAGGATTTTGGTCGGAATTCAGAAACAAGATAACAATAATTGATTTAGAAAGTATATTTTATGCGTGTTTTTGAAATTATGCGTTCATGTTGAAACGAGTTTGAAGTTTGAAGGGACTACCATTCGGCGATTCATTTAAAAAAATATATTGACCCATATTTTATTATGCAAAATATGTAGGTTTTATGTATTTTAAACCGAACGTCGCAATTTATTTGTTGAAACATTTATGATTTTAAGAAAAAAAGTTCTTATTAGTTACAAATAGTTAGGGCGATTTGACCATAGCAGCGTAATTGAAACATCTTAATAGACATGCAGCGAGTATGATTGCATCTTGAAGCCCTAGTTACTACGCATCGATTCTTATTTTGAAGCGATGAATAATACATATTATGCAGGTTTCATGGCTTCATTGCGTCAATCAAGCGTAGATACTACATTGTTCATCGCCGAACGACTTGCCGGCCTCTGTGTTTTCTCCCTCCTAGAACATGGGTTTCTTCAAGATCCACGTTTACTCGTTCTTCTCCTCAAAAATACTCTTAACACAGCATTCTCAAAAATACTCTTAACACAGCATTCTCAAAAATACTCTTAACACAGCATTCTCAAAAATACTCTTAACACAGCATTCTCAAAAATACTCTTAACACAGCATTCTCAAAAATACTCTTAACACAGCATTCTCAAAAATACTCTTAACACAGCATTCTCAAAAATACTCTTAACACAGCATTCTCAAAAATACTCTTAACACAGCATTCTCAAAAATACTCTTAACACAGCATTCTCAAAGGAAAAATTATTTAACTTAGGGCATCCTGTGTAGAGTTAATGTAAAAAAAAACAATCATGAAACCAAGCTACCGACTTTCGACTGCCATAATACGGGTATGTGCCTAGTTTGGTAATCGAAAATCGTACTAAAACTTAAATATGAAAAAAAACAAAGCATACGATGTTTCCTTTTTATTATCATACATACATACTATTTAATTACCTAGGTATTTTAATGAAAAGATTAAGAAGACATTTACGATTTACTCAGATTCCGGTAAAAGTCACGCTTATTTGAATTAGTTACCTTACAAGTATTGGGGCATAAGAGGAAAAGGTAAAATAATTCTGCCAGCTACCTGGCTCAATGATGACACCGTCAAATTGACCTCCTTGTCAGAATAGAAAGTTACTTTGATCTAGACTCTTGACTTGGGAGTCGCTGATTATTAAATAGACCTGAAAAGGTAGGTACTTACCTAACCTTTAATCACCTTTCTACATTTCTTCCCTTTGCCCCTTTCTTCTGAATCAAAACATTCCATAGCTCAGGGTAGTATTATCCCACTGCTTTGGTGTTGTGGGCATTTCTTCCGTGAAACGGAGTTATTTATTATTTTACTGGGTTTTTACGGATTAAAAAAAAATCAGTCAATGAACGCCGCTGTACAAATTATCAAAATGTTTATTTGATAAAGGAATTACACGCGCAATCAAATAGTCTTTGACTATCACGTGGGGTGGTGTAAAACTACCCGAAGTAATAATAAACGCTATTTATGACATTAAAAAATAATTATTTATTTATAGTGACCAGGCTGCACCCGTGATCGCGTTCTTGTGTCCGCGAGAGATCTGCGCTTCAATTTTGGTTACGGTCGGGAGGTTCGATAGGGTAGCGCTTCGGGGGTGGCAAGGGGGGCAAGCAGGAGGGGGCGGTATGGGTGGAATAGGGGGAGTGCTGGGAGGCGGTAGGCGGCGGGGTCGGGGGCGGGGGTGGCGTCCGGCCGCGCGGTTTCTAATCGCGCGTCGTGCATAATGTGTCTCTGTACCCGACTTGGCCCCGAATCCAAGATATTCGAAACAGTAAGACTCATTAGTAAAAAAAAGTGTTCATCTGTACGGAGCTGTGAATCTTGTTCCGTATGTAGCTGGTGACCTTTTGATAGGGTGGTCGGGTAGTTTGGGGTGGTCAGTTTGACCGGCGAAGACGGTCCTCCCGTCGCCCTACCACTTCAGCGCCTACACTATATTATTATGGGAGCCGCCAACGTGGACTACAACGTAAGTTGTACTCGGCCTGACGATAGGGCAGGTCTGCCATACATATGTAACTTACAATTTATAAACTTAATAATTTTATTTATTTTGCTGTATTTGCCACCTCGGTAAACTGTTTGATTTATTTTATTGGTAATATTCGGATTCCTTCCCAATTTTTTCCAAAGGAGGATTCCTATAGTTTATGTTACATTCTGGAGACCAACCCGGAGGAGCTTTTGGAGAGCGGGGGATTGGAGAAAATGGAAAAAAACGTTCAACAGGTGTTTCCACGTTGAGCCCTCTACGAAAAGAACCGGAAAGCCCCAGTCTGAGGAGAGTCCGCGGAACAACATTATGCGATAAACGAAAAAGAGTAAAAATCTTCATTTTCATGCGAAATTTGAGCGGAATATGAACAAAATCTGTCCATGTAAAAAGCCGCGATTTAAGGTCTATTCACATCTACTGGCACCGTCTGCCACTTTACGAGTCTGCACTGCGCGGTGCTGGTAGATGTGAATAGACCTTTAATAGGTTCAAATATTAATGTGCAATTTGAAATTGGAAAAGGAATTTCACATGCAATAGAAGTTAGTTCGACCGCAGGTTTTGAAAAAAAAATTTATAGTTATTGGTATTAGTAATATGTTGTAGGTTAGGTAAATTATGTTGTAAACGCGACTGTTTTCACGAAAACAGCGCTATAAAAGTAGTCCCATTATTATTAACATTAAAAAAGCTCTGACGTAACACCTTGTCACCTCGACTACATTCTGCGTCGCGAGTGTTTCGCGGACTTTTATTTCTTTGCCTCCCCTTTCGATTGGTTTTCCTATCCCACCCACCTCCTAACACCTACCCTGCAGCTTCCTTGTACATAGCAACACACACACTCACGGGCGTCACCCACACCCCCGCGAAACGAAGAAAAAACGGTTAAACAAAGGGGCGCAAAGCGGCGAGACAAAGGCCGGCCTGACGGGACTTGTAACTTACTAATGCGCCTTTGGTTCACAAACAAATATTTCTCCTCATACTCGTACTCGTATACTCATCGCTTATGAGAACAAATAAGAATTCGCAAAAATAGAATATTATGGTGATTTATTATTGCAGTGTTGGGATTCCTCTTCCTTTAGCCAAAGTTTTAAAGAGCCTTGCAGTGTCCATCATCAGGGCAGCTGACAGAAACCTTGGATAAAGGATGCACAAACAGTCAAATCACCATAAGACTTATAGCCTTTTTAGAATGGAAGCGATGCTTGAAATGGCTTTAACCGTGTTTAGATATCATATCTGAAAAAAAAACTATTAGAACGTGTTATGGGTGTGTCCGTATGTCCGGAGTAAGCTACAATTTTACTTATTTTTAGAGAAATTAATTAAACATTTTCAAATACCGATTTTTTTCCCGGGCAGATAAATAGTTCCACTGGCCTTTCTAGGCCCCGGGAGACGAAAGGTCTCATGTAAATTGGCGACATCAGAAAAAATCACATTTCTAGGGATTATCGTGCTCAGTGGTATGTATGCACAATGACGCACACATAAGGTCGCCTCATTTGGTTCCAGCTGCAGTCGCCCACTTTCACAAAACTTTATTTCACCGAGTTTTGCTAGTTTTCAAAGTCACTTCACTGAAAACTGAAAGCGGTGCGATGCACCCGCTTGCGAAAGTTTCCAACAAAATTTTATGCAATCTGTGCATTCACCGAGTCACAGATAAAAATAACAGTCGTTATTATTATAAATGTCGATGATATGGTATACTTTAGTTTAGAAACAAATCAATAAAACGCTTCCGTGCCCGACTTCGCACTTGTTCTGTTCCTATACTCGTATGATTCGTGCCCATCCTGCAACATTCAGTACTTTATTTAATATAAAATAATACCTGATATTTTTACATCATTATATACACATTATAATTTGTATCTGTTAAGATACCTACAGCGAGGAGCTTATCAGTGGGAGTTTATTGTAACACCACTACATATGTAAATTAATTAGAATTACTTTGTTTAAACCACTGTTTTTAATATATACATATCTAAATGTGTCAGAAGTAAAGCTCCCCTCATCGGGATAAAAAAAATACTAAAAATAATGACAAGTATAGACAAATAATAAGCAAATAGAACAAATTACAAAAATAAACAAAAAAAAAAGCGACGAGAGCAGGCAAGTAATTAAATTAAAAATGTAAAATTAACAGAAAAAATATTATAAAATATGAAATAAAATAATATTATAAATTGAAAAAAAAAATTATTAATATAAATAAAATAAAGAAAATAGCAAGGCATAATAAAATAATAATATTAAAAAAATAATCGTAGGAACTTAAAAAATCAGTTTTTAAATAAAACCTAGTCAGCCTTAGCACAGGTGTGCAGGACTAAGAAAAACATTACAAATTGTCTTATTATCTTTGTAAATTTTTGTTAAATAAAAAAATTTATTGAAACTAAATAAATAAAAAATAAAAATACAGTGAAAATAATTATAACTAACTAACCATCACGCCGTTTCCCCGCAGGGGTAGGCAGAGAGGACGGACCGCCAAACAACTCGATCTTGGCATACACCTCTTGCTTCATTCGCATTCATACATCGTCTCATACATTCTCTTCTATTATTCCGACTTCTGACATGGCCCGACTCAAGTATTTGATTCACTTGATCGTGCCATGTCTTCCTCGGACGTCCCCGGCTTCTTCCATTCGCATTCGCGTCATACATTCTTCTTACACTCCTTTCTTCGTTCATTCGCTCCACATGCCCAAACCATCTTTAATTAACTATTAACACTTTTTCTAGTTTTAAAATTTTAAAATTTATCTATTTGTAAACCAGTTGTAAAATTTTTAAGAATTCTTTTTGTTAAAAGATTAATTTGCCAAAAAGTGATTACGCATCTTTTGAAGAATATTAAAAAAAAATAACGTAAAATGTGTTTTGAATTGCTTCGTTCGTAAAATTATTACGTAAAATTGACCTGTAGAAGCATTATTGAATCTTTCCCCGAGTCAAGTCAATTCCTTTCACACCACTTTTATTGAATTAATAACGATCGCCAACCAGGTTTCGCTCCACCGAAGCTTCGTCAGGGCTTATTATTAACTAAAGAGAATTAGATACAGGCACATATATATATACATAAAACAATGAGTGAACTTTCATATGTGCCTGTATCTAATTATCTTTAGTTAATAATAAGCCCTGACGAAGCTTCGGTGAAGTGAAACCTTGTTGGTGATCGTTATTAATTCAATAAAAGTGGTGTTTTACAAATTGTGTTTTTTCATTTAATATATAATGTCACACCCCAAAGTGTTTGCTTCCTTCGAAAAAAAAAATCAATTCCTTTCCTTGACTTTGTGAGTAATAAGTACCTAATAAGTAATAATCGACTAAAGCCATCCTCGGAATCATAAAAGCTATGCGCTTGGATGCAATAGTAGTTTCTCTGTAATTCATTTGTAGTGAAAATTTAAAAAAAGTGCCCTTTTTTCACCTCCTGGTGACATCCCCCACTGATGAGTAGCCATTATAACAGAGAACCTTATCACCCCAATCATTAGTTTTTGACTTATCGATTTTCTTGAAGGATGGATAGGGGATAGTATTCTGAACTGCGTGCACATAGTTTTCTCCAAAAATGGTAATCCTTTATTTGATATTCCGGTATGTCACGTGTTAGCTGGCATGCCAGCGGTCCCCGGTTCGAATCTCGTGCAGGGCGGTGGGTTGCGTTTCGCCCCCGGCTACTGATTATTGCCGCAGCAGTAATGTCTGGGAGCAGACATCTCGGCAGTCTCACAGCATCTAGAAGATTATCATTATTATATCGGATGCCGTGATAAGAACTTGCATTTTTGCATCTCATGCGAATCAGTTGTTTCTGCGGTAGAATTGAAGACATTGAAATCAAGGCAGCCAATAATCTCTATACGCATAAATGGATGTTGACCTTCAGTGGCCTTCTTCTTGTTTTAAAGGTCAAGTGTGCAAAATTTCATGAAGCTCGGAATAAAACAGTAGATTTGTGTAAAAACAAACAAACAACGGAACGCTCTTCTTTACATAAAAATGAATGTTTGTCTGTCTGTCCTTGTTTTTTCGAAATTTACTGGACCGGTTTCGCTGAAAGTTTCGAAGTTTGTTCTTATTAGTGCCGAAAAGGTTTAGAGAGTAGTTTGAATAAAATCCAATATGTAAAACTGTTGCTATAGTGTTTTAATATTAGTATGAAAAACATTGAACCCGCCATGTTGTATTGAGGTTAGCCCATAGATATTCCACTGTGGTTAGCCACAGATTAGATATTTAAAAGAATAAGGTTTGGTAGGGTAGAATATTATCAAAATGAAAAACACAAGTAGGTACCCACTTAAGAACTTTATTATTTAGATATGTTTTGAAAAAATAAATGTTTGGTATGAAACAAAATTTTAAAATGCATGTTTCTTTGTTTAGAGATTGGAATAGTCATCACAAGGCATTAATTTCGCTGTCAAATCAATTATGGCACCCAAACGACAAGCAAGAATTCACAACTTCATAAATTTATAAAAATAAAAATAAAACCGCGAGCAAGGTATCAGGAACATAAAAGCTAGTAGGAACATAAAAGCGAAGTCCTTCGTCATTGCACGATCAATTTTAGCTTTTAATGATAACAGATTGAAATTAAATATTGGCATTTTATTTGTAAACAGCAAATGTTCGTTATTTATTTTAAATTAAAAGAAGAAGAAGCCAACTGTTAGCGCAATTCTAGTTATTTTTATGGAAGATTCCTTATTCTTTTCCTTGGGCTTAGAGGCTCCTTGCTTAACTGCGGAATTCCGGAGAGAAATAGTAAAAAAAATCCTAAACAGATTGTTATGTAATAGTTATATTTTTGTAATATTAATGTTTTTACAATGTTGATATTTTTAAAAGTATTGATGTTTTTATAATATTGATATTTTTATAATATTGATACTTTTATAATTTTGATATTTTTTATGATATTGACATTTTTATAATATTATTTAAATCGGTGTTATAAAATTGGACTCTAGTATCTCAATAACAAAACTAATGCTTTTACCATTATTTTTTCTCTTTAATTTTTTTTCAACTTATGTGCAACACAAGATGCATGCGTCTAAATATAATAATTTTGCCCTACATTTGTATGATGATTGTAATTTATTGTTGTATTATATTATATTGTTGAAATAAACTCCTGCTGACAAGCTACTTGCAGTGGCTTAGCGGGTATAAGTTCCCACTGTATATAATTAATATTATACAAAAAAAAGAGATTATTTGAAAAGACAAATTGATGAAATGAAAAAAGTTTTAAAAACGATTACATTATATTATAATCCAATTCCATTTAATTTATAATTTCCATAAATACGCCTTTTAACGAAGAATTACGTTTTGTAACAAGGTACCTACCTCACTAGATAGTAATGACCTATTTATTCTGTAACTACTTCTAAATGTGACATTTGCCGCCTGCATTTATATTTCCATATATATTTGTAAAGCTTAATAGCCAATAATGTTTAAAGTTGATAACTTACTAAAAACTGAGTTTTTCTCTTGTTAAAACTACGCAAATAATGATATTATTAATGAATTTCATTTGCTGAATGACAGCTGACAGCTGTCATCCAAGAGAACCAGAACCGCAGTTAGGCAAGGAGTCTTTAAGGTCTCGCTAGTGCTAACGTGTCGTTGATCAATGATTTCGCTAAATTTTATAACTCTTCATTAAATGCAAAAAATATATATGCGATACCTGGTCGGCGAGCGGCTTCTAATGTGTTATACTATGTACTTCTTTTTTTTCAATTAGCTTCTTTTTTTTCAATTTAACATTAAATTTAGTTTTGATAATTTAACTTCATCTCTTTATATGGTCTATAAATAATGTGTAATGATGGCCTGTCCAAAAAGAGAAAATAAATGTAAAAAAAAACAAATAAAAAATAATAATAAATTCGTAGAATAGACGTAATATAAGAATAGGAAGTAATATTTGTACAGCGCCCCTTAGGTGATTTCTCACAAAAGCGGCGCTATAAAAATCATCCGATTATTATTATTATTATTATTACTTACCTACATAATTAGAACAAAATTAGTACTGTTCAGCTGAGCAATCCATAGAGGCTGAAAACCTGCGCCTACCCTAAGAAATATGAACCATACAAAGAAATTAAAACATAATTGGAAAACACGACAAATAGCTATCAATATGCATTTTTTTACATGAATTTGGCACGAAGGAATTTGTATGTTCAATTATTCAGTTGGGCACTACAATCATCGTAAGATGATAAAAATGGCTATTTTTAAGAATTCGATCCACAACTCATACCCGAATTTGAAAAGCTAGACTTTGGTCATAGAGTAGTGCACGTTATACTATCTATCATTATTAGAAGAGTGCGGGATGATACAGTTATCTCACTAATAATCTAAAGCCATGAAAACAAAACAGCACAAAATAACAAAGCACTAGGCAGATAAGTAGTTATGAAAAAAAATAAATTATATGAATACTGCACAAGAGTCCCAACTGCTCCCAACCGTCTGGTGTCAGTGAGACTATGGCATCGCCAATCGGGGAATGTTGTGAGGCTGAAGGCATTGGGTAAGGGAAGGAGAAGGGGAATAGGAAGGTGGTGAAATTCCTGGCAATTCAGATCTGGTCACCAAACACGGCTAAAAGCCATTTCAAGCAACGTTTAAATTCTGAATGGTGGTCTTTCACCAGGGCGATACTCATAGTATCTTCCACTCTGGAACGTGTGCAAATATGACATATATTATTTTTAAATGAATTAATTGTGAAACAGCACAAATTAAATAAATAAAATGTACTTGCGCACGCCGGGATTTGAACCCGCGACTTTAGCATTCGTAGTCAAGAGCCTTACTGGCCGTCATTATTATCAATTCGTTGTTATGAGGCTGAGGGGAGGGGGGAAGCGTAGGAGATGGGATATATGAGGGTTGGGAAGTACTTGTCTACTCAGATTTAAATATCTACGTTATCAATACAGATTCTTAAAAAAATAATAATGCGTGGTGTTATGTTCCCCTTTCTTTTATTTAATTTAAAATTTTGTTTCAAAATTGAAATTTTTTAAATTATTATATTTAGTTTGAAAATCAAAAAAATAAATAAACGATAGATCGCGACAACACGACACCTGCGTTCCGTTTGATGGCTATTCAAGCTTCTTAAAGCCATGGACAAAGAAATACGTATTTCGAATTACTTTCTTCTTTTAAAATAAACAAAATTTAAAATCGTGGTTATTTACTCGAAAATTGCCAATTTCGTGTTATTTGCGTGAAAATTTTGTACAGTCTCTAGATTGGTCTCGAGATGTGTCTGATCGTTTCCCTGACTTTCAGTTATGTTAAGTTGGTAAGATTAGGTCATGTTAAATTGTGTTGGGCTAGGTTAGGTTAGGATAACATCGAACATAAGGGACAAATAATGGCTTTCGTATATCGATGGGGGATTCTGCCGATTCGCATGCTGACTATAATATGATAAAACACGACCCTGGTGGTGTCTTGTTAGACACAAGTTCTGGTGCCAGTGGCCCGGCAACGCGCAGACCTGACGTGCGTGACGTTCGTCGCTACGTGTCCGTCAGTCTGTCTGTCCGTCTCAGCGCGCCCCCTGCACCACACCACCCTCAGTCTCCTCCACCCTCTTCCTGCCTCCCTCGCAGGCTCCCGCAGTTCCAATTAAACCCTCGTCACGCCGCGCACCAAGCGACCAGCCGAACCCCGGGAGGCGAGGCGGATACAGCGCCAGAGAGATTTCTAGACACGGGGAAATGGATTGAATTGAGACGAAGATTTGCGTCGATCCCTCGATTATCAAAATTGCGACGATTTTGTGTGCGATCTACCAAACTACACTGTGCGTGTGTTTTTTAGGGACAAATTATCAATATATTTGTTCAAGTATCCATAGATGGATAGACTCTTGAAACTACACCCAGAACTCTAGTAGGCTAACTCAATGACCATAGCTGGGTATCCTCGAGTATCTGTAACTTTTATTCTCATCATTAGGTATAAAACTTATCATAATATTGAGTACCTAATATTTTGACAATAAACATTTTTCATCTAGTACAATCCACCTTAATTACCTAGAACATTATTTCTCCTCTACATGTTAATTTTATTTATATTTTAATATTGGTTTGTCCTCTATTTTGTGGTGATACCGTGCAGGAAAGGCTTAGAGTAATAATATATTGTTACTCTAAGAGGAAAGGATGATTTAGATGACAGTGCCAAACAGCCGGCAAGTAGTTTTTACAAGTCAAGGTATCTGGGAGATCTATGGTATGGTATGTACTGTGTAGATCTTGCTCTACAAGTCAGGGTATCCACTAGATCTACAGTAAGTACTTAGTCTAGCTCTAGAAACCAAGAAATCTAACCTAGATCTAGATCCAGAAGCCAAGATATTTATCCCTTGAAGCCAAGATTGGAATCTAGCAGATTTATATTATAATCATTGAAGAATATAATATTAACACATCCCAAATGAACCACGAAATCGAAAAAACAACAGAAATTAAAAAGATTTCAGTCGCATCTGGGACTCGAACCCAGGACCTCTACCTATCCGGGGTAACCGCTTAACCAACTTAGCTAATGAGATCTAGACCTAGAAGACAACGTATCTAGCAGATAAATAGTATGCCTGGAAGCCAAAATAGCAATCCGATTTCGCTCTAGAAGCTAAGATATTTAGCAGACCCATGGTACGAGATCTTGAGCTATAGACTATCTACATCTTCTGGTAGTTAATTCTGGTCGGGTTGGGAGGACCGCGCTACAAGTAACTTCCATTAGCCACGAGACGGTCCGGACTGGCCCTTGCTGAACGCTGCTGAGATGGTTTATATAAATAATCAGAAGATTGAGCGAGACTCTTCAGGTCATGTGCCAAATGAATATTTAGGTCATTATTAAAAAAAATATATATATATTTACCAAGTAACTAATTAAAACGAGTAAAACCCCACCTCAAGGTCAGTAGTAATTGTTGATCCGGTTTTTATAATGCTTGTTTGCAAAAATATCTCATTGTCTATGGATTGTAACTGCGGACATTGTTTAAAGGCTACTGATTTAACGAAACTGTGAAAAATATTAAATTGCTTAAAAATAATTTTTGAAACATTGTGAGTTTCTCTAAGTAAGATAAATCTTAATTTCTTTTCAATTTATTATAATTATCCATTTTCTCAACCCTCCGAATTACCAACAGTACACGTCACGGTCACTGTTTTTTGTTAGTTTTATCGATCTGTAATTTTGCTGAGGAACGATGACAAGTTACCGACATTATCGATAAAACCTTTATCGATGTTCTGTGCTATCAAGGTCTAAGTATCATAGATCTGCTAGATACCTTAGCTTCTAGAGCTAAATCGGCTACCTATTTTGGGATCTAGATCTAGATCTACATAATATAATATGAACTAATATCCAGAAATCGACTGAATTTAAACGGGCTTTAAAAACCAAATTATTTAAAAAATCCGACAAATTTTAACTTCTCTTCGATTTATGAATCCTTTTTCTAAAACCTCCGGTAATTTTTTGGTTTCGGTTTCCTAATTATTAGGCTTTTTTTATGTAAACTCAGTTATTGCTGAACATAACTTGATTCCTGTCTTGATGCATTGCTATTTTTGTAGTGTTATTGTGAATGTGTTCTCTTTGTATTGCTTTGTATAATATTTTGTAATTTTATTAGATGCATATATTCCTAAGGAAAAATGTTAAAAATAAGTAAGAATGTATATAATATGTTATGAATGTGTAAAATTTATAAATATAATATGTTTATGAATGGAATATGAAAGGAGCACTGTAGGAATACCACTGAATGGAATTAGTTAATCATTATTTTAAAGTTTATTATAGTAAAGCGAACTTGGAGTGAAATAACACAAAACTGCGCTATATAAATGCCATTTTATTATTATTATTATTTTTTTTAATATGTATTTATTAGAAATGCAAACAAAATATTTACATAAAAGCGTCATACATAAAGTAAATATCTCTAATAAATGTGTTTACAACATGTGTGGTGTAGCAATAAATTTTATGAATTATTTAATTAAAAATACCAATGTTTATTTTCATATCTCACAGAAACTTGGTGCGTGCAAAAACACGATATTTTTTGTTTGCACGATGGCCAAAGAAACGAAGATGTTAAAATGTTGAAAGCAAAATAATCTTACCAAAAAAGGTTTAAAAAATTCACTTGCTTTAAATTTTATTTTTCATCAGCTATGGCTTTTTGTATTGAGATTTTAAATGCATCTACGGAATTTGAGAAAATGTCAATGTTGTGAGGTCTACTTATTTCATTGTTCAATCTTGACTTTTTTATATAAAATTATGATATCCCGTATTATTCAGGTGTACTCGTATGTCTGTCCAGAACAAATCAAAGTTTCTTGTACATCTGGGTCTAACGTATAGTGTGATCTTACTCACCAAGTTACTATCAACCAGATTATTAACACTTTTGTAAAATATAGTCAAATCAATTAATATTCTTTTAAGGTTTTTTACGTCCCATGCGAAATGTGCGAAGCAATAAAAACTGTAACGGTGATCGGTGAACTACACGGTAATTTTACACATATTTTGATGTCAGGAATGTCTATGTCGACGAATCTATTTTCAACTCATAACGTTATTTCCCCAAAGAGGTAAGAAGGTGTAGATCATTTGTAAAATTTACTGTTCATTATTTTTTTTCCAATAAAATACTGTTAAAATCTAGTATTTTCGAAATCTCCAAGGCGAAGTAGGGTTTCTATTACCCTAGTATAATTATTCTGTGTGGATCCAAATTACCAACATTATGTATTTGCAGAGGCGAGGAGCGTACTATAAGTTCTGAGGTCATATCCGCCCCCCATAAATACGTAATGGCGTTCCTCATCACATTTTCACGATTATCGGTGTCAGCCGCCCCCGTAAATCAGCGCCGCCAAATCTCACCGGGACAGTCCCGCGGGATTTCAATCATTTTTTTATTGTATATTTTATATTATTTTACGCTTCCTTTACGTGACCTTTCGCGTGCTCAACTATTTGATCTCTCCTCGTGTGCGTTGGGTCAAACTTGTAAAAATGAGGACTTATGATAAATATGTATTTACGATTCTGTTTCTGATATACGTATTTATTTTGTGCTAGCTGATGTGTACCCGGCCTTGCTCGGGATTTGGAATAAAGTTATGAAGTTGTAAATTCATGCGTCTCATTAGGGTGCCATAATTGATTTGACAGCGAAAATAACTATCTTCAAATACAGAAACATTCATTTCAATATTTTATTTCATTCCAAACGTTTATTTTTTCCAAACATATCTAAATCATAAAGTTCTTAAGTAGTACCTACTCGTGTTTTCCATTTTGAAAATATTCCACCCAAAAAACGTTCTTTTGAATATGCAATCTGTGGCTAACCAGAGTGTTATATCTATGGGCTAACCTAAATAAAACATGGCGGGTTCAATAGTTTTTCATATTAATTTTAAAACGTTATAGCAACAGTTTTACATATTGGATTTCATTCAAACTACTTTCTAAACCTTCCCGGCACTAATAAAAACAAACTGTGCTATTTTAAACCGGTGCAGTGATTTTCGAGAACATTGAGAACAAACAAACTTACATTTATTTTTATATATATATATATATATAGTTTTGTATTTTACGTGTTATGGAGCACCGGTTTATCGCGGTTTCTGCAGGGGATTGAAAGATTTTTTTGTTCTGTTTTTGATTTGATACAAGAGTTCCTTTGCTTGGAACCAGCGGTACCGTGGCACCTCCATTGGAGAACGTTATCACACGGTTAATAATAATTATAATAATAATTGGATGATTTGTATAGCGCCGTTTTTGTGAAAAATCACCCCAAGGGCGCTGTACAAATATTACTTCCTATTCTTTATCTAATTATGTACAAACATGTACAGAAAAAACATAGTAACCTGGCAGGTCGCTTCATTTTAATACGCATTTATGCAGCCAGTTTGTGAGCCAGTTTTGTTTCTTGTCCTCTCTTAGTTACTTTCCAAATTTAACAAAGAGAGAATAAGAAGTCGGGGATGTACGAATCATATGCACACTTGATTGCATATCTTCTTGATATCTGCGGAAATCTTTCAAATTAAAATTATTTTAATTCTAGTATTATATTAAGAGTTTACTCTCACAGTAACAAAATTGTAGAGTGTTTTTGTATTTCACAATTTGTGTGATACTGATATTTTGACATATACCTACATAAAAATCAATGTAAATTTGTTTGTTTGCTTGTCCTTGATTTTCTCGCAAATTACTGGAACGGTTTCGCTGAAAATAGCACAGTTTGTTCTTATTAGTGCCGGGAAGGTTTTAGTTTGAATGAAATCCAATGTGTAAAACTGTGGCAATAGCGTTTTAAAATTAGTATGAAAAACATTGAACCCTAATAATAATAATAATTGGACCATTTCTATAGCGCCGCTTTTGTGAGAAATCACCTCAGGGGCGCTGTACAAATATTACTTCTTATTCTTATATAACGTCTATTGTACGAATTTATTATTATTATAATATATATTTTTTTTGTTATACATTTATTTTCTCTTTTTGGACAGGCTATCATTACACATTATTTATCTAACTAACTAACTAACCATCGCGCCATTTCCCCGCAGGGGTAGGCAGAAAGGACGTACCGCCAAACAACTCGATCTTGGCATACACTTATTGCTTCATTCACATTCATACATCGTCTCATACATTCTCTTCTATTATTCCGACTTCTGACATGGCCCGACTCAAGTATTTGATTCACTTGATCGTGCCATGTCTTCCTCGGGCGTCCCCGGCTTCTTCTTCCATTCACATTCGCGTCATACATTCTTCTTACAGTCCTTTCTTCGTTCAAGCGCTCCACATGCCCAAACCATCCCGCCATGTTTTATTTAGGTTAGCCCATAGATATAACACTCTGGTTAGCCACAGATTGCATATTCAAAAGAACAAAGTTTTTTTGGATAGAATATTTTCAAAATGGAAAACACGAGTAGGTACCTACTTAAGAACTTTATGATTTAGATGTGTTTGGAAAAAAATAAACGTTTGGAATGAAATAAAATATTCAAATGAATGTTTCTTTATTTGGAGATAGTTACTTTCGCTGTCAAATCAATTATGGCACCCCAATGACGAGTGAAAAATTCCGAGTAAGGCCGGATACACATCAGCTAGTTTTTTTATAAAATTACTTAATTGCTAATATGTAAATGGAGTCTTTTTTAATATTTTTTTATATGAGTACCGCACTAGAGTCCCAACTGCTCCCAACCGCCTGGAGCCAGTGAGACTATAGAATCCCCAGTTGGGGAATGTTGTGAGGCTGAACGTATTGGGAAGGGGAAGGAGAAGGGGAAGAGGTAGGTGGGAAATACCTGGCTATTGAGATCTGGTCACCAAACACGGCTAAAAGCCATTTCAAGCAACGTTTCAATTCTGAATGGTGGTCTTTCACCAGGGCGATACTGAGAGTATCTTCCACTCTAGGAGTCCGTTATCACTATATAACAAAACTGTTCAATAATCATGTTTTTAATATACTTTTCTCAACTTGTGTATATTGATCACAACATGCATGTGATTATAATTAAAATTGTTGAACTAAACTTCTTCCGACAAGCTACTTGCATTAGATTAGCGGGTACAAATTCCCACTGTATGAAAATAATATTTAACTCGCAATTTAAAAAAAAAAATGTGTCAACAGTCAGAATAACAAATTAGTATGCATTAGATCAGTGATGCACAACCCGCAGCCCGCGAGCCTATGTGCGGCTCACTCAGGCAAATATATATATATTTTTTTAAATCAACGGTTTTAATTTAGTAGTTTGACCTTGGGAATAGAAAAATCTTAATCCGAATTTCCGGGTGCTATGATCAAAATATTTGACGCTTTCTGTTCAGTTTTACGAAAATACGAATCGCGACAAACTTACATGTCTTCGATATTTTCACTCAGCCACTCAAAATTAGAAGCATTTTTATTTTAAAAAAACCGACAGTATTTATCGGTTTGACCTTAGAGGCCATTTCGTTGTCCATTCTATGTTGGCTTTATTAATTGGTTATCGTTTTACAGAATACAAAAATTTTATTTTGATACCTTACTTACGAATTATATATTTTTTTAATAAATTTTCACATGGCATCCAAAGAATTAATATTAAGTTATTAGTCACTGCATTAGAAGATGTATGAATGTGAATGAATCAAGGGGTGTGTGTAAGATCAGTAGTAGTAGGTATAGTCTCAGTATCGCCCTGATGAAAGGCCACTATTCAGAACCAAAGCGTTGCCTGAAATGGCTTTGGTCATGTTTGATGTCCATATCCGAATGGCCCGAAACTTACTAATCTTCCTTTCCTCCGGTTCCTTCCTCTCCACCTTCTCTGCCTTCAGTCTCACAACGTACTCCAAATGGGATGACTAACTAACTAACCATCACGCCGTTTCCTCGTAGGGGTTGGCAGAGAGGACGGACCGCCAAACAACTCGATCTTGGCATACACTTCTCGCTTCATTCACATTCATACATCGTCTCATACATTCTCTTCTATTATTCCGATTTCTGACAATAGGTTATTTATTTGTAAGCCCGTCACAGGCTTTTACTTAAACATTTGCAAATAATATTGAAAAGGTACATATTATAATAGGTATATAAAAGTAAACAACATAATTTAAGACTTTTATCCAGAGTTAAATGGTTTTATCAAATATAATAGCTTTACTAGATGTAGCACATTGTAATGTTGATATATCAATAACGTCGAAGTAATTATTGTTTGAATCCATCGCAGAAGAGTATAATATTGCTACGCCGAAGTAGAATTGTCACAATAATATGGTAGGTACTGTCTTGCAACTGTCCTGCCAGGAACATGAGATGAAATGAAATATAACAATTCAGGGGTATAAACATTAAATTAATAATTAAATAATTAGAGCAAACAATTTTACGAACAGATAATTTCAATAATTTTAATTAATAAAATAGGTAATCGTAATCTAGGAATTCTCAAATTCTAAAATTTACCTCTTTTAAGAATTTATGTTGGCGTCAATCACGTTCCGCTTGACAACAGCAAGCCTAAACCCGAATTAAATTTACTTGAACAATTAGAAATTAATAAACGGACGAATGATCCTAATATAACATTAATTAACAAAGTAAGTAAAATTATATATTCATCGCTTCTCAGTATGTTCACATTATCAAAACGATATAACTATTTACAAAAATCAATTTAGAAAACATACGATTAAATACGAGGAAACACATTATTAATGTGAAAACCTAAAAGAATTCAGAATTTTAATTGTTTTCTAACTAAATCGGCTTTACCGATAATAAATCATTATTTTTTAAAAAAACCCGTCCAAATTAGAATGGGGTGGGAGTGAATAAAATCATATAAATAAGTCGTCACAATGTGAATTAACCGCAGTTCAAAAATGGCTTGAAACGCTGAAACAGCTATCACAATAATAAAAACTAAAAATACTTGCAAAATAACATTATTAAATTTGATTTACATTAAATTAATGGATCTGTACGAATTAAACACAAAAACAATTTATATTGGATTCTTTCAATCGTCTGAGAATGAAAATCATAATTTGGAGACAAAACTGTGGAATTGTATTCGAGTTCTACAGAGAATTGTATTGTAAGTCACTAGATACCATCTAATATTATGCACACTGAGTCCGGGGAGTTTGAACTCTTGTGCGGTATTTTCATTTAAAATATTAACAGAGGTGTGCGTCGTTTTATCAATTACTGCCGGCACTGGAGAGAAATGGCGTGTTTGTTAGGAACACAATTATTAATTTATGTACCAATGACACGAATTTAGTAATAGTTGGCCGGGTAGCTTCATGACCAGTGCTTTCTCTTTGTGTCCCAATGTCGGCAGTCCACGCGGTTTATAACCACTCGAGAGTTTCTCATATAATCCGTTACCTAGAATTACCTGTGAATCCCGCCAGCAGCCGTCTCGTGGACTAGTGCAAACAAAGGGTCATCCTCACTCTGAAATTTACCTGGCAATAAAATAATTCTTTAAATTATCATGGTTTTGGGTTTTAACTTTTGGTGCGAGGATATACCTATCGGATAAGCAAAATTTGTTTCTGTTGAACGCCGGCGTTTTTTTTCGTGAGATTTTTTACATTAAAAATGTTTTTAGCTTACTAAAATTAACCATATTCGATTTCCAAAAAAACAAAGATAATTAACTCGGTATGCAGTACGGAAGTAAAGGTCGTGGGAGCTCGGCTTTAGAAAAATTAAAAAGTGCCGAGGATGGAACGTCGAAAAATAAGGAGCTTTCAAACAAAAGTTCCCTTTTTATCTTATGTATGAAAGAGATGAGATGATTTGAATTCCTCCTACTTTCGTCATTATGAGCAGAAAAAGTTGCTTGTGTAATGGTGGAGGACTTAGCTAGCGGGGGATTTAACCCGCAATGCCTCGATGGGAATCCGACGATTTGTCCTACACAGTAACTAACTGCCTAAGTAACCATTGTTGAACGCCGAAACAGCTGGTATATATTCTGTTCTTGAACATTATTAAATTTGATTTACTTCAAATTTAAAAATAAACAAATTATGGAACTCTACGAATTAAGCAACAATGTTGTTATTAAGTTCTACAAGGATTTTATTTTGTTATTATTGTGACAGCTGTTTCAATATAATAACAAAACCAAAATACTCGACAGTATAATATTTAAAAATTTGATTGATTTTAAATTATAGAACATATTATTTAAAGTAAAATAAAAAATGTTAGCCACTTTATTATATTTATACATTTTCAACCGGTTTCGTTTGAACTGGATCTTATTCAGAACCGTAAACATATAAACTAATAAGGTCGACAATGTATAAATATGATAAAGGGATTTAAAACTATTTTTTTATTTTTTTTATTTAAAAAATAATGTTAAGTCACAGAGTGATTGCTTTCTTCGATAATTTATTATTTTTTTGCAGAATTGGGTAGATAAGATGGAACGTAATACCCCTTTGTCTTGACCACTCTGTTTGCTTTATCCACTTTCTTACATCCATCTCATTCGTACTATTATCTTATTCTGGATTCACTTGTTCGTACCATCACTCCTGGGACGTCCCGAACGTCTTATTTCATCTACCCGCGGGTCATATATTCTTCTGGCTCTGTCCATCTGTCCATCTGTTCACCTACACGTATCTATGCCGCCCTTATTACTATTCATCCAATACGCTTACATGAGCCTTGCATTATTTTATCACTTGTTATAACGGTGTTTTTCTAGAATGTTCTCGTATTTCGACGCTTCTTCTTTCTGTTCTTTCTATTATTTCTGTGCGGAACGAATCGTCTAGTCTAACAAACTCGACAGATCGAAACAAGTATTTCGATATTTAGCACAACATAAATCGGTCCATTGTCCGACCTCCATGGGGGAAGAATCATAGCTGAAGAGCTTGGGCCTTTTGAAATACAAAATTTGTTCCCGATGCGATGCCCTATAATTGTTTGCAATCACACAAAAAGTGATACCACTCTACAGTAAGGTTTGAATCCTTTACATCGACAGTTTTAGTATGACGTTTACGTAGTTTGGATATTTTTACGAAGGGTCCCTTCCTGCAGCCCTTATTTATTGAAATGTTGCGAGGGAGTATACGCAGGGCTGTAAATCTTCCATTGAAGACAATTAGAGGGGATGTGCGTCAGGGACTTTTGGCCATTA
Source organism: Halesus radiatus (assembly GCA_022606495.2). Classification (NCBI taxonomy): domain Eukaryota; kingdom Metazoa; phylum Arthropoda; class Insecta; order Trichoptera; family Limnephilidae; genus Halesus; species Halesus radiatus. Next base: position 68,368 of record JAHDVE020003927.1, read on the forward strand.
CGTGCGAGCATTTCTTTAAAATTTTAGCCCTAGCTGTAAATATGTCGGTATTTGTCTAATCGTTTTTTGCTGGAGCGGCCAGCTTACGATGAAGTGAAGGTCAATTTTGTATTGTATATTGTAGAACATTAAGTAGTCACAGATTCAAGTAGTTTATAGATAAGATATTACAATTCAGCGAACTAGTATGTCTACTACATATGATATATAAATTTGGAGTTTGTATGTGGTTTTATCTTTTTTACTAATTATCTCAGCAATGAAGGGGTTGAATTAAATACAATAAAATGTAGTTTTTAACACTAACAATGTAGTATACTTCAATTTGACCTCAGAGGTCACTGGAGGGAGCAAAGGATTAAAATTGAGTTAAAAAGAGAAGTACTAGGAAAAAAATTGAACATTCGACTTCAATTTCAAAACGTTCAAATTTCGAACTCACTGCTACGAGTTCGAACACCCCTATCTTATTTTGTTCTACATACCAAGTTCCAATCAATATTTTCTTAGATTATTTTTATAAATATGTATTTAAATATATATGTATATATATTTATATTTTTTTATATTTGTGGACAACTTATGAATACTTTCTTGGAGCAAGTGAATTAGTTTGTGTATTTGGGAATTATGTATAAAATAATGGAAGAAAAAATAATCTTAAAATCATTTTTATATCCTTCAGAACTCATATTTAAAGAATTTAAAGTGAGAAAATTAAATACTCTGTTCCCATACTCCGCAACTCTACAAATATATAATGAAGGTATTTTAAATAAAACTGAAGCATTCAGTAACACTAAATCTCATACAAAAAATATGTTACCGATTCCAACATGCAAAAATTCTTTAATGAATACCGGAAAAGATAAGATGTGTTAATGATAAATTTATGGAAACATCTTTAAAGCATACTGAAAAATTAAACTATACAAAATATATGATAATTAATTTAAATTTCAAAAAAAAAAAAACTTCTTAATTATTTTTTTTCTTCTTTTAATTTATTTACTCAATTCACAACAATCAGAGGAAGATGAAAAAACAAATGTTTCTAATATTCAGCGCAGAATTCAATTCATACCTGAACTTGAAAAACTACACATAGCTTTCCTTTGGTCATAGAGCGATGCACGCCACTGCTACATAGATACTCTCATTAGCATCCTGGATTTAAACGTTTTTTTTATACGGGTTTAGCCATTTTTAGTGACAGATCTGAATAGTTAGGTACTTTCCCATCCCCTTCTCCCCCCCCCACTCGACGAAAAATGTGGGCAGACAATAATACATTAGAACTTTGTTATAGATTCTCACCAAAGGAAATATAAACGGTGGCGACATATTGAGATTCTTCATTCCTCCTCAGTCCTCTCCAATAAGAGTATGGCTTCATGTTGTGGGTCAAGAAAAGTAAACCCGGCTGTGCCCGCTTCGTGATATAATGGCCAATGTTCAATGTTTGGTAAACACAAAAAGACACTACTCGCGACCGACACCATCTTATCATTATTATCATTGTTGTTACAATGGCGACCTACGCACACTAATAAAACGGCAGAGCTTTCGTCTTTCGGATAATTTCCTCGTATTTTATGAGTATACCTGCGCGGAATATTTCCCTAATGGAACTGGACCTTCAGGTAGTTAACCCTTAGCGGCATCTTGTTTATTGTACACACACATTATACAAACTATACTTCTTCTTAGATTTCAATACAAGTACTAGCAAATCATTTTAAAGAGCGCACGTTTGAATGTGTTTGTGCACACCAATACTATCGCGAGCAAGCGTTAAAGTGGTTCGAACTAGTTTGGAACGATAATATTTAGATTTGCATAGCGACGTTTGTCATAATCTTCGAATATTGTCGTTGTAGGTAGTTGAGTTTCTCTAGGTAAAATTATTTTGTGATTTTTAAAATGGATTTAAAAAATAATATCTGGTCGTGTCAAACCATTGATCAGGAAAACAATGGAAGTTTTATAAAACCTTTATGGATTCTTCGAATCGGAAAATAAATCAAAATATGAGTACAGTTTCTACACCAGCACAGCTCGTTGCCAAAACAACTGCCATTTTTAATAGATAATATTAACAAATCTCAATGAAATATGAAAAAGAAAAAGACACAGGAAAAAAAGGTTACGATCACAACCGTGACTCGAACCCAGATCATCTAGTCTTACCAGGACTGGCGTCTCTACCAATTGAGCTATGGAGACCTAATTATTTTCTGTCATTTTTATAATAATAATAATAATAATACTTGGACGATTTATATAGCGCCGTTTTAGTGGAAAAATCACCTCAAGGGCGCTGTATAAATACTACTTGCTAGGGTTTATCTTATTATGTACTTATACAGAAAACATACTTACCTGGTAGGGCACTCCAGATTAAAACTTAATTAAATTACAATGTTTTGGGCTGAGATGGTATGACTTGACTAATGATGGCTGCATGCACAGGACACATATATTAGAAAACACTGCACATTGCATGACATTGGAGTTACTGTTTAAATCCTATTTGTCATTGATATTATATACATTAGAAGGTTATTGACAAAAGAAGAGTAGGTGCTTATTTGAAACATGATTTTGTTTAAGATTTTTTGATAATAATTATTTACATTTACGAATAATAAAATTATTTGTTTATTAGGTAACTGAACCATTCATGGATATGACTGTCCGAAGAGATGAGTGGTGAGTTGGGCATCGTAATAATAATAATAATAATAATAAGAGTAAATTTCTATAGCGCAGTTTTGTGAAGGTTCACCTCAAATACGCTTTATACTAACTAACCTAACCTAATATAATTGTAAAATAACAGATATACTACATAGTATACCTGTTATTATAATATATATACATATATATATATGTATACAGGCAAATTAAAACTATGACATTAAATATTCATGAGCAGGTATTATAAAATAACAATTTAGAAACTAAGGGTATAAATAATAAAATATAAAGTAGGTACAAATAACAACAGAGCAAGAGAATATTATATGATATTATATACATGGTATTTCACTGGATACTAAGGGAATTAAATAACTAGGGGAGAAAACCGCAACTAAATAAGCTATGGAGGATTAACAGAAAAAATGTCCTGGAATTCTGTTTCTACGCACATGAATTTATGTTTTTTATCAGATAGGATTTTTTGAATAATTTTGTTTTTAATACCCGTTTGAACTCTGTTAAATTCTGGATGTTAGAAATATTTGGAGGAAGCTTATTCCAGACGACCGGGTCGGATATACGAAAAGCGCGATCATAGTACACGAGTTTATTTGACCGAGAGGGTTCAACTAATCGGTTTGAAATCTGCTGACCTCAAAGAAAGCTGTCTATCACCTGGGTTTTGTCGGACATAGTTTAGATATATAGGCTGGTGCCTTTCCCTGGAGTGCTTTGAAGGTTGTTAAGCAAATCTTGAATTCTATTCTTTCAGGGCATCGAAGCCAATGAAGGCGATCCCTTAGAAGTGGAGTTATGTGGCAATATTTAGGCTCACCATATATCATTCTCGCCGCAGCATTGAAGACAGGCTGGATCTTTTTTTTTTTTTTTTAAATTTAATGTAAATCAAATTTAATAATAATAATAATAATAGTTGGATGACTTGTATAGCGCCGTTTTTGTGAAAAATCACCTCAAGGGCGCTGTACAAATATTTCTTAACTAATTATGTACAGACAGATACAGAAAAACATACTTACCTGGCAGGTCGCTTCAGATGAACACAGTTTTTAGAAAAATTTAATTATAGAGATGATAGTTTTACATGGTTATTTGTTTCTCCTTTTATATTGATGTTACATTTATTGGATGATCGGTGGCACAAGAAGAGTTGGTATTTATTGAATTATTGGTATTAATTTTTAGGACTGAAAAGTATTCATAAAATAAATTTTAGGACTCGAAAATATCTATAAAATTACTTTACTCGGCGTAAGAAGCTTTTAATAAATATTAACGTTTTTATTTATTTATTTTTATTTATTTTTTTATTTTACACTTTGGATGTTTACAGTGTTGCAGGCTGTGGACGCATTTGCACACCGATGCGTGAATTTTTAATTATATTTTTATTTTATTTAATGACTTTAGGTAAGTACTAACCGGCCAGCCTAGCTAAGCAATTTACAGGTGAATTTATGGATACGAGTGTCTGAAAAGATGTGTTTTAAGTTTACTTCTGAATTCTGTTGAGTCTTTGATAATTCTTAAGTCATGCGGTAGTTCATTCCAGGCTTTAGGTCCTGACACTCCGAAAGCACGATCACCGAACTAAGTATTAGGTGTGCGCTTTGGTTCCTTCAACCTGCCGATAGCCGATGACGCTGCTGACCTAAGGGTGGACTGCCGTGAGTTGGTATTTTTGGGAATACACAGTTCTGATAAGTAAGCCGGAGCCATTCCGTTAAGTGACTTAAATACCATCCAGCAGAGCTTGAACTGGATTCTTTCAGGACATTTGAGACAGTCGAGATTTTTGAGATGCTCTGAAATGTGAGAATATTTAGATACGCCGGTGATAAGTCTTGCTGCAGCGTTGAATACTGATTGCAATTTGTTAATTTGGTATTTGGGGAGACTCGCATATATTCCGTTGCAATAATCTAGGCGTGACACAACGTACGAATTGACAAGCAGTTTAGTTGCCTCTGTTGGCGGGTTTCTCCGTACTGCCTTTATTTGCCTTAATTGAAAGAACCCTGTACTTACAGTTCTGTTTACTTGACTTTTAAGGGAAAAGTCTGCATCCAGATTGACACCGAGTAATTTAACACGTCTTCGGAGTAATGTCACTTCCCGAAATATTTATTGGGGAGTTATCAATGATATGCTGACGTCTGCTTGTGGCGGTCCAGAGAAACTCAGTTTTTGACGGATTCAGCTTCAATCTATTTGAGGTCATCCAGCGAGTTTTTGCTTCAAGACACTCAGCTATGCGAGTTTTTAGTCTGTCTATTTCGTCTGGTAAGCAGTAGAAATAAACTTGCTGGTCGTCAGCATAGCAGTGGGATTGAAGACCGAACGATTCTATTATTTTAGCTACATCATTTGTGAAAATGATGAAAAGCAGAGGACCCAGAACGGACCCCTGGGGTACTCCAGATGAAAGGGTTGCATATTTTGATTGGTTTTGCCCTATCTTCACTGCTTGTAAACGATTGGTTAAATACGATGTCAGCCAATTCTTAACGCCACCGTTTAAAGCAAAGGATTCTTCTAAACGTGTGATAAGAAAATCGTGGTCAATCGTATCAAAAGCAGCACTCATGTCTAAGACTGAAAGAAGTGCCAGCTTACCCGACTCTATGGCCAGAGTTATATCCGAAAAAACGCGTAGTAATCCAGTTTCCGTGAGTGGAACCTTCTGTATGCAGATTGATATTTAGTTAACAATTTATTTAAATTTAAGTGACTTATTATTTGTACAGCAGTAATTTTTTCTAAGATTTTAGATATAAATGGAAGATTTGAAACGGGTCGATAATTTGAAAGATCTTCAGCGTCCAATTGCGGTTTTTTTAATAATGGAGTTACGACAGCTGCTTTTAGTGATTTTGAAAATCACCAATGTTAAATGACTTATTAAAGAGTTGAACTAGGAATGGAGCTAATTCGTTGCAACACTTCTTTAGTAACCATGTTGGTATAGGATCGAGTGCGCACTGTTTGTTCGGTGAAGCGAGTATTAACTTCCTCACTTCTTCGAGGGTTGTGGATTTGAAGGCAGATAAGGTTCCGCCATTATTTTTTGTAAAAGATGGCGGTGGGGCGGCGATTGTTAGCGCGCGTATGGACTCAATTTTTTCGAGAAAAAACTTGGAAAAGATATCCGGAGCGATGTCAGTTGCATTTTCTGCACGCACATCGGCAACAACTGTCTTAACCGAGTTCCAAAGGCGACGCGGATTTATACGTTCTGAGTGAATCCTATTTGTCCAATATTCAGACCTTTTTGAACGAATTAAGATTGTGTACTCTTTTTGAGCCTGTATCCAATCGTTTCGTGAGGTAACCCCTGACTCTCTGTAGGACCTCTCCAATTTCCGCATTACTCTCTTCTGATTTCGACATTCGTCATCAAACCAGTCGTCTGATTTTCGAAGTCGCCGAGTTTTTGTAGAAGTTGGAGCATATTTATTTAAAAGGGTTGAGAGTACGGTGTTGTAATCATCTGCCAGTTTGGTAGGGGATTCTGTTTCCCAAGCGCTTTGTGTGCAAAGCGGAGAGGCCTTTAGATCTATGAGGAAGTCGTCAAAGTTAAAACTACGCCATGCTCTTGATGAGATAGTTACGTAAGGGATTTTCGGTGGGTTAAAATCGATCTCAGTGCGAATTAGCCGGTGATCTGATAACCCCACATCCACGCTATCTGCTACCAGGGACGGGCCGCATGACTTTGAAACAAAAATACCCAAAGTCCCACCTGCATCGTGAGTTGGGTCGCTG
>JAHDVE020003928.1:0-17204 GCA_022606495.2 Halesus radiatus
GCCACTAATATCCCGGACGGCCTGAGCGACAACCACAGAAACCGAATCGATGAATTCTTTAAAAATTTGCCGCGTTCCAAAACCAGGTTCGATTTGGTGCGGCTATTCGGAAGAGGACAGACTCGGGAGATAGAAGAGCAGAATGATCTGAATAGGACGATCTTAAGGAGACTGCTGAATAAGAATTATGACAATGTGCTGAAGAACAAGCATATTAGAGTTAAGAAGCTGTACTTGATGTTTTGCAAGAAAATCATACTGAGACTGAGTGAGCCATCAATGATTGATAGATTCGAAGTATGAGTTGGTGGTTTTTTACATATATAACCATAAAACAAATGCAGAATATACGCTGATATATATATTTGAGTAATTGAATACTGTATTTTAAAATAATGATAAGTTGGAATTGATTATAAAGATATATATATCTTCAAATATGGGATCTTAATTATATGGGAGCGTGTGTGTTATTTGATTCCTTCTATTTAGTTGTTAGGCATTGGTTTCTGATAATAAGAATCATATTATTATTTAAAAACTATTAATTAGTTGATATGAAAAATCCTAAGTATATCTTTCAATCAGTATTTTTCAAATATGCCTAAATTATCATTTAAAAAAAACAATTCAATTCAATTCTCGAGGAGATTATTATTTTTACAGATATAAAGTGGAAAAAATGGTTTAATCTTAGGAGTCCAATTAATAAAATAAGCTTTCAAAAAACAATTTCATATCAATTTATTATCATTGTTGTTATCTCCCACTCATTGAAAAATCTGAAGTTGTATCATTCTTTTTCAGGTTCCGATCTCGTTTTTTCCGTTTTGTTTGGCTTTAAATCAATGCTTGACTCATGCTCTTTTTGATAAGAGTCCCTATCTCGTGTATTATATTTAATGGCAATTCGCAGAGTCTTTTGATCCGCATCTTTCCACTTTGGGCTCCTCGAATAGACATGATTTCCGAAATGTGTTTTGCGTACTTTTCATTGTTTTTGATCATTCCCAACCTCCTTGAAACCTTTGTTTTCGTAATAATTTTTATTTTCCATAACCGAAGCTATTCAGGACTGGCTGTGGTCGATACTATCGGAATGGTGTTGTCTGTTGTGATAGTTTTATATCCGCACTGTCTCGCGCTCTCCCCTTTCATTTAGATTACTTGACGAAAATGATATTTGTGTTGTTATGTATAAGACTTATTAATTTTTTCTATTATCTTTCTATTGATAAAGAGAATCAATTTTTGTAGTATTTGGAATACAGGACTGATTACATTACTTTAAGAGGTTTAAGGCATTTTTTTTTATACATAAAATTATTAAAATAATTAAGTTTGAATTATGTTGATAATATGATTTTTTTTTTTTAAATATAGCAATAGAATTGGATACTTGTAATAATTTTTGATAAATAAAGTCTATTAGCTTTTGACTTTAGGAAATCAATATATCTGTATATATTTATATAATTATTGTTGAGTTTATTTTTTTACAGGCCTAACATTGATTATAAAAAAGTATCCAATTAAACTATATTTTTCAATAAAAATATATATAGGGTAAACAGACGCCGAAAAGTACAAAAATGCAAAAGTTTTTTAAAACTATTAAAAAAAGGTCAATTCCCAACCAAATCTTGAATTATAATTTCCCTAATCTCTCCAGCGATATCCCTGACATACCGATCACTACTTGCAGTTAATCCCTCAATGCTATTTTTTACAGCCTCCACAATCGCCAAATAAGAGTTTATCCTTTCTTCTCCACTCATTACCCCAGCGAGTTTCACAAACTTCAAAAGCCTAAATACCAGTTTTAAACAAAGCTGCAGTGTGTCAAGGTTGATTTCATGTGTCAAACAATAAGTAATCACAGGTAGAATTCCGCTTCCGCATAACCGAGTCACATTAGTAGGCTTGCCGGTTGTTAAAATATTGTAGAGAAGGATTATGCACAAATGTTTTACGTTGCTTGTAGCGCCTGGACAGAAAAATATTGTAATTAGAATGTCCCCCAAATTAAGGTCTAGAAGATAATCTGTCAACGCACCATCTCCATCGTCGTCCACAATACTCATATTTGCCAAAGGAGAAAGTAGAGTCTCTCGAAGATGGTTTTATTGAACTTGTTGCAGCAGAAGAGTTAAAGTCTTTCCGAACTCCCAATAACAGGATTTGATGTCTGAGGGAGCACTTTCTAAGTCAGTGTTATCAAAGCAGAATTATACAAATATTTTGTCCAATATTTTTACTGCTCTCTCGACGATACCGACCCTTGTGAAGCAATACAATTGCAGGTACTTCAAGATGTACTTGAGGTAAAACCTAACATAGCTAATTTCGGGTCTATAAAGTTTTGATTTATAGGATAGGAATATTTAGGAAAGTATTGTTAACAGCATCTCAAAGTTGGCTGGACTGAGTGTTATTTGACCATAGTTGTTGTTAGCAGTGTCGTCGTTGACTGAAGCAGCGAGTAAGGAGATTACGAATTCGATAGACTTGTTTCTGGCTTATATATTATCGGCGGCAGGATACAGACATATTAAATTATTAAGCAATCTTAAAATATGCTATAATGGGCAGAATTTTATAAGTGATGGCAATGTCATCGCCGCTTTCAATATTATTCTATTTTTGATTTCAATATCCCCAGCTTGTGAGGTTTCTAGCCAAAGGTTAAAATCTTGTGGAGTGGGCTCACTGGAATTATTCCATATTTGGTCATTGGCTAGTTTTTGTAGCTGTTCATAGTTAATTCGCGAGTTTAATGATTCAGTTTAGATGAGAAGTTCGTGCATATCCATGAAGCGCGCCCGATTGTGTTCAAGTTTTTTATTGTTATATTGCTTTCGATGTTCGGCAAGCATTTGTTCTCTCTTAATAGATATAGCTGTTTGATACTCGTCCATTTATGTATATTTTGCTGAAGTCCTTAATAAATGAATAATTAATATATATTTATTTATGTATATATAGATGAATTGGTTTTAATTAACTTACCCTCATTTTTTGTATTGATTTTATCAATAGGAAACATTCTAGAATATGATAAATTAACTCGCCTCGAATAGGACTAAATTATTGGGCCGATCCTACTGTTAAGAAGACGAAAAACAATATAAAAAGTTAAATATAAAATTTATCATTGTGACACATAGATAACAATTTATACAAAATTTAAATTATATAACATCATTTTTTAAAATATTCAAGTGGAAAACTATTTTTATCGAAATAAAGCAGTTTAATTAGAATTTCATTGGAATTTTGTTTAATATCTGATGCAAATAATGCTAAAAAATGAGCTAATCACCAAAATCTCACGCTCCATGAGCCAGGTTCGATATTCAATATAGAATATTACAAGCCTATTGCTTTATATTTTCTCTAAAGAAACAATCGAATATTTTTTCCAGATTATTTGACCCGTTTGATCTCCTATCCTCCGTAAAATGTCGCATCAATATATCCGCTTGATAATACCCACCCGCTAAAGCCAGAAACCGTGCATTCATCCATATTAAAGTTGCTGAAGTTAATGTCCATAAGTTATGTGGTTGAGCAGCTGAGGAATACTTTGCCAAAGCTTGAATGGATGCAGAGAGAGTAGATTCCAGTCTCTGAATCATTAAGGAGTTTATAGGAATAAGCAGATGGAAGATTGATTGCCCGAAGAAAAATATCGTAGTTTCTGAACCAAATACGTGGGGCAATTCTATGGAGTTTATCTAGTTCATGGTTTGTGAGGAGATCTTTGATTTTTTGTTCGACAAAATCGACTTCTTGAAACCTCTACTCGCACATCAGATCAAAGGATCTTATAAATGTGTCGGTAGGATCTTCGAGATAAACTGCGCACTACATCTGAACGAGTTTGTGAGGTAGACGAGGCGGACCTAATCGATAAGATTCTTCGTTTATTTAGATTTAATTATCCTCGTTTGAAGTTTCATAAAGTCCGTGATTCAAAGCCACAGTTCTTTTGCGGGATTTCCACACAATATCGGTAGTTTCCCAAATTGGGGTAACAAGGGATGGATAGCACAAGGTAGTTTGCATCGGATACAAACTATTGGCATTATTGTTTGCCAAGAAAATAAAGTTTGGAGTTGTTTGTTAACTTTTGGGCGAATGCCACTGAAACTGATTCTAAAATATTGGCTTGTTTTCTCCATTCATATATTAAAAATGTATCTACCCCGATTTGATCGAAGACTACGCGCCAATAAACGCAGATACTGGCGTATATTATGTCCGAAAAGGTTGAGCAGAAACATAATTTTAACTTCCTCGAAACCCTGAAATCGTCGTGGCGTTATCGTTTGATAAAGAATCGGCGAAATACGTTAATTTTTTCGGTGTGCTTTTGATTGTTTGTGGGAAAAGTGTAAGCGAGGGAGGAGGTAGCCAATCTTGAAAGCTATTTTTACCATAATACTGATGGTTTGAATGAATATTTGAGGATGATGGCATCTTTAGATTACTGAATAGAGAGGATTAACCCTGGATATTCTCTAAAGAAAACCCTGCCTCAAGCGTCGAGGCCGCTGATTGAGGAAGTTATAGAGTACGTCCCCTAGGTGAAATTATCTTCTCATTAAATCTCCCTTGCGCCTTGGCTTAGTTGAGTTTTATCCCGTGCTGATAGGACAGTTGATTGGTTCTAATCAAATAATAGTCTTCGATCCGAATTTAAAGAGCTGTTATTCCCTTGAGGGGAGGATTGCAAGGTTTGATTTCTTCTTGATCAGATAGGCTCCTATTTTTGTTGGCTATTCGATAGGAGCCAATCTTTATATTAGCAAAAGTGGTTGCAGAGGAGGGTGCTGATAAAGGCAATTGTTAAATCTTTCGAAACATGAGTTTTTTTAAAAATTATCTTCAAGTAAATGAATAGAAATAAATGAGAAGGTATGCGTAAATTGCTAGTTATCTTTAGGCAGATTAAGGTGAAAGTGAGTCAAAAACATAGAGACTATTGATTTTGTCCATAAATTTAAGAGTGATGTAGTAAGTAAATATTAATACAAATATCGTTAATTAATCTATTAGAAGAGTTGGACTATAACTGTATCCTTCAAGCAGCAATCAATGAAAAGGTTCTATGGTGTAATGGTTAGCACTTTGGATTCTGACTCCAACAATCCGAGTTCAAATCTCGGTAGGACCTTTTTTTTATTCATCTTTTTATTATTATTATATATAAAATTATACCACTGAAAGGTATAAATAGAAACCTCCTATCATTAAGCCTTGATAGAAACTGGAATTCAATTGTGAAATCAGCATAATAAACTAAACAACTATTTTGTTTCCTTTGTTTGATAAATTGAATAATATAAAATTTATAACATTTATTTATATTTTTGCAATCTAGATTGATCATAGTTAAATTTTCATATTAATGATGGGTTTTTTTAATATTTTTTGAATAATAATTATAATTCAATTTAAAGGGGATCAAGTAGAGGTAAACTTTAACAAAGTTAAAAAAACAATATTTATAATTGAAGTCTATTAATTTAAAAATTATTACCCCCATGTATTATATAATGTATATAGTAGATAAAAAAATATAAATAAAAAAATGATAAAAGAAGCATCATTTCGAAGATTCTACAATTCTATTAACCCTAAATTCCAGCCAAAAAATTCCCTGTCCACCTATCTCACAAAACAGATCAACTCGTGCGTCCTCGCGTTGTCCTAAATTATTGCAGAAGAAAACCAGCGAACAGCCAACATATAGACATCATCGAAGGCTCTTCGGGTCTCAAATATTAATAATTATAGTAAAAATAGGACCCAAAACAACAATAATAGTAATAATAATAATTTAAGCTGCATTGACAAACACATTAAATAAAATCAGTCAGCCCGATAAACTTAAATATGTCCCACCACAAATTATGATATCACTAAACACAGAAAGCCTACAGCACAGACGGCTGAGGCTAAGCGAGTTATTGTCGCACCCCTGAAACGAATTCCATTAGTTAAGATTCGGATAATTGAAAATTAGGCGACCAAACGATTGTCTACCACCATCGGCACCGACTCTCGACAACGGTAAATCGATAGCTATGAATCTGACAAAAGGAGGAACCTGGTAGTGAATCATAAACTAATGAAAAAATCATCGCCAGATACTTATAGATCATCTAATTATGAGCGATAATACCTTTAATATGATGTTCATAGAAGAAATAACGGCGTCCCTAGTCCTGCAGAGAACTTTCGTCATTTTTTAAAAAACTTGAAGAAGAAGTACCCCAAACCACAACTTCCTAAAAAGCAGCTAACATTGTTTTGATCTCCTATTGTTCTTTACAGAGTAGAAATAACAACATATTTATATGTTTTTATTTGGAATAAAATATAGCAATAACAAAAAAGTATGATTGAAAAATAAAATTATTCACTCAATATTTTATATTATGATTCTCCAAATAATTTTCTTCTTCTTCTTCAATGTATCAAAAATTAACTTGGCTAAAAAAATAGTTTTTATGTTCTGGTCCTAAATAATCGAAAAATAGAAACAAAATATGGTAAGTAGAACAAATTATTATTGTTTCTTTATTTTTGATGAAAAAAAATAAAAGTAAATATATCAAGTTGAGATATTGAGTGTTTTGATCAGATATGATCTGATGTACTTATTGTCTTTGACTATATCCGGTGATATAATCAACATTAAGCCATATAATTTTGAGGATACTCGCAGCTGGTACAAGTGCAGCTTGTGCCACAGAACTAGAAATATCAAAATAACCACCACCTGTATTATCCAAACCGTTAATCCGATATTCAATTTGGAACTATACATACCCGATACCGTATCCATAATAAGTGTATGGATTTACTAGAATATCGGGACCATATATGACATAAAACTGTCGATATCCTGGTATTGGCTCTGGCTAAAAATTATAGCTGCTTGACTTGGGTTTGCTGCTAATTACATATTCAATGTGTAACTCATCCGTTGAAAATATTGCATTGTGGTCAATATGCCTTCATTGATCACCTCACTGTGAAACAAACTCTGACACCTCGCTTTTTCCTCCTCAACAATATCACTACGAGTTTGGACAGCGCGCAGATATTATTGGTCAGTAGGCTAACGAATACTGGTTAAAAATCTAAATTATAAGGTCCAAGAAAAGAATCGATTCGAAAAGCTTGGAGGACGTAAGCAACCTCAGAGGCATAGAGTTACTCCTCTTCACGTTTAGTGAAATCTTGAACCGATTAAGTCTGGTATTCGATATAGAAGCTCTTCATATTAACGTATGCTTCAAGGTCTTTTGACTCAGCAATTAATAGATGTTGTACTGTCTGTCGAAACGTGTCAGCTGGCCCCATGAAATTAAGAATTGTAGAAGCATTAATGATACTAGCGAAGCTCAACAACAGCAATAACAGGCCAAATAATAAAGGGTTAATTGTGGGGGGTTTGTAAAAAAAGGAGCGCTTCTTGCCTGCATCAATAGGGGCTTTGAGAAAGGTCGTATACTTTTCTGCCTGCTGGGGAAACTAAGCTTAAAGAAAACTCGTCAGGTGGAATTTCATCCTTTCGACTTCGAGCAGTGAAATATATTCGTAGAGTCTCAAAGACTAGGTGATGCACAAGATGAGTTTGTTCGAGATGAACCACAATGCCATCACTATGCCCACACAGATTAGGAGAGAGAGAACAAGGAGACAGATAATCTGAGTGGAAACTGTGCTTATGATGCTGGAAGCCATAGCGTCACAATCGTTGAGAGTGTCGGTATGAATAGCCTTGAATGATTCCCAATTTTGAATAACATTATTCGCTGAGTCCTGGAGGGCTGAGTCAAAAGTTTTGTTGACCAGACGTTGTGTATATATGAGCATTTGTGAGTAAAAATTCTCCAAAAAAATCGCTGTGTTGACGGTTGAGTTCACCGGCCAGTTCGGCATGGTAAATTTTCTCGGAGTCTCCAAATAGCTATAAAGATCCTGATGGGTATATGTCAGAAGGCTCCCTCTGTTTGTGAAATCATGGACCAGAATGGGCGAGATTTGGGAGAGCGATGTTAATGCGGAACGTGCCACATAGTCATAGTTTGTGAGATCGTTGGCCAAGAGAAATTGGTGCAAACGGATACCCTTGTTGTAAGTAACCATAAATAGCTTTAGTAAATGGCTGATAGCAACGTCAAGTTCCAGAACATCCATGAAAGAGTTCAGACCGAACGAACTGATTAAGTAACTAGCAATGAGAATTCCAGTCAAAATGATTGCCACCCCAAAAACACTGCTATTCACTAATTTCTGTAAGGAGGTGTGGACAGGTCGGGCAAAGTTACATTTTATCTGCTTCATAAATACTCTAAAGGTGTAATCAAGGAGCAAACTATCGTGGTTGGTACTAACATCGAATTTTCGGCGGTCCTGAGACCCATTTTCAGAATCTTCGTCATCATCGTAGAATTTTTTGGTGATAAACTTATGGGTATCATCAGGAGGTTGCAAAAACTTGCTGATGGCTTCGGAGATGGCGTTCGAGCTTCGGATGATAAAAGCCGCAACTTCAGTAGAATTGCGAGTATTTTCGTATTGGTTGCATACTGATTCGAATGGGGAGTTGGGGATATTATGCTTCAGGTAGAACTCGGCTGCAGATGATGTTATCACATTGTTGAGTTGGATGGAAAAGCCAGTTAGAGGGCCATTTTATGGTCGAGAACTGGGGATGGGGGTTGCGATGTATCGAACTGATAAAACCTTTCTATTGCCAAGTATTAGTGCTTCCTGAAATTTGGTAATGAGTAGTTGAAGTTCGTCGTTTGTGCTTGCTGATGCCATCTGTTCGCGGTATCCGTCGAATTCGTTTGGATTTGGTAAGAACAGCTGGTGATCCGCTTCTATGGGCTTGTAAGGTGATGTTTGAAGTGCAGGCAATATAAGTTTATATTATGGGCAAATGATTGAAAATGGACAGGTGTTTCCATGAGTAATCATGTGTGCTCGCAATCCAAAACTCATGATTTCGGACTTTGCATTGAGCAGAAAAAAGTCTTAGTCATTTTATTTCTTGATCCAGATTACGCAGCGCATATACTGAAGAGAAGGTATGATCTTCTGAAAGGTCAGCCCCTCAAAGCAGATACCTTCCTTATGCTGGTAGAAGGCTCTCCTCAATTTATTGAATCTCGAGACATCTCCATCCTGGAACCACGCATCTACTTCATCCTGGTGGCAATCTTGGAGAACCTCAGGAACTAAATCTTTGAAAGACAAGCCCTGCACTTCTTCTCTCGAGTAGCCGAACACATGATTAACGTGTCTGCTAAAGTTCACAATCTTATTGAGGTTGTATTTGTGGCAATCCACCTCTACCACGCAACTGTTCTTGATCTCGCACAGTTTTGACTCAAGATTTTGTTCCGTTACCATATCCTAATTCTTCTAAAAAAGTAGTTTGCTTAGCTGTTTGGTATGCTGTGAGGCTTGCTGTTCATCCATTAACAAATCTTGTATGAATATCAACATTATTTTGCGCACCTATAATCCGTGTTATGTGATAGCCTGGGTGTCTGCGTAGTGGGAGTTTATAAGATCTAGTGAACTAAGTTGGAAGGTGCAGATCTCATCTATCTTGTTCAGGTTAACCTGGCTTTGCACAAGAAGCTGGAGCCTTTCCAGGGTATACTCCGCATAGATCCGAACCTCATTCTCTATTGACTCCACCAATTTATCGTATCGAAATACGATCTCGATGTTTGGAATCTGCTTCTTATGGTTGTCTTCCTTGATCAAATTAGAAAGTTTGCGCCGAATGTCAAAGACAACCCATTTTTAGGAGAGAGTATAAGCGAACTCTTCCTTTAACAGCTAATGAAGTAGATGATAGGCCTTGGCCTGACTCTTAAGTAGCTCAACATTGATGTATAGGAATAAAACCTTGAGGATGGCGGAGTCTATAAAGGTATTCTGGAGCTGTTGAAGGGTCATTGCCACAAACCGATGTAAAAACTTTTAATAACTAGATTTTGAGTCGGGAGAGTTGGACTTGGCCACAACACTGCTGAATGATTGGCAGATACAGTCAACCGAGGTGCAGTCTTTTCTGTGTTCAGTAACCATGCCTTTCGAATAAAGATTCTCTTCAGCATTATCCTGCTTAAACAGTGTGTCTATAAGTAATTTTATCATTAGTTCTGCTTCAGCTTCTTCGTCGATCTTCCCTGGAACTTTTAATATGGTAATCATATACATCGATCTTTGGTAATTAACTACAAAGATGATTTCGAATGCCAACAATATGAGAATGATGAGAATTTAATTATCTCTGATGATATAACTTGTTGTCAGCTAGACTAAGATGTCCATTAGATAGAAATTAAACTTTAGGAAGAAACAACATGCACTGATAATGTTAAGGTTGAGGTTATTATAAAGGGCTCCTTTCAGAACCATTCGGATTTCCAGGATACTGTTGAGAAGCAGAACCAATGTTACTGCCGCGGAAGCCCAGATGTTAAAAGCTCCCAGATACGAGATCATTGCAGCAACCATAACACAGACTCTATTTGGTAACAAGCTTTTGTTATAGCTGTGAGCGAGACAATCACCAGGTTTTATAGATGATTCAAAGTGTATCAATTGGATGAACAAAACGAACCCTACCAAGCATGCAGTGAGGAGATAAAGAACACAGGCTAAAATATTGAGTCTGGAGTCAGAGATTAGAATGCTGCTGCAGATACAGATCAGTGGCACTACGCACAACTGGGCTGACAATATGCAGAATCTGATAATTAGTTTGGCTGCGTATTTGGACTTGAAAATACATGAGATAAAAATTGCGAGAAAGAGCACTGTAGGGATGGCGATGAATGTGGGGATGAGGGATGGGTTTTTCATAGCAGTAAATACATCGTAGGTAATCGAATTTCCGGGGGATGCTTTTGAGATGAGGAGTATAAAGAACAGTTCTATGGCAACTTCTAGCAAATAGTGGATGGATGCTGCTTTTAGTGAGTACTTGATATTGTTTAGAAGGGCCCAATTGATTGTGAACAGCCAGGATTCGATGGATTAGATATATTATTTTAAGAAAGCCGTAAGCATTATGGAAACAAAAATATAAATAATATATTTAAAAAAAAGAATATGAAAGAAATTGTTATATATATACATATAATTTGGAGGATTATCTTTAAAAATCAAAGATTTAGATTTTATATCAGACTTCGCATAATTAAAATACATTTGATTAAAACATATGGGTAAATAATCGAATACATAATAATCGAATACAAGGTTTTAAAGCCAGCCAACTACATTGTCCATAATAATAGATCTCCCACTATTTTTAATCGAGTTTGTAAGTTTTCGTATTTCAGCATAGATTTTACACTTTTTAGTCATTCTGTAGGAAAAAAATGTATGATATCAAACTATACTAAGCATTATTTTATTCGCTAATTATTTTCAACAAAAAAACATGTTTGATTTTACTCGCTCCATATAAAGTGTGCATATCATATCAATAATTATCTTGACCTCTCTAAGTCTAATTATTTAAATACAATAAGGCATTCTAAGAGTTGTGAAGCTATATGATATGATTAATTTGTATTAAGTAAAACGTCGAATGATATGATTGCTTAGGTATGGTTAACATTTAGTTTCTAATAAGATGATAAATTGCAATATATAGTTATAATATGTATATAATATGCATTAAATAAATTTTAATAGCAAGTTGCAAACTTATTACATGCATAGATCTATCACAACGCTCAATCCAGTGGTTAGAATTATTGACCCTCGTTGATAGTAACAGGAGGCCTTGAAGTCTATTTATTTCCAATGCTTGGATGGCGTTTGGTTTTGAATAAAATATTTATAAAATGTTTTTTGTTTTTTATATTCTTGAGCTTAGCTTCAAGTCCATGTGTTTAGTACTATTCTTAGTATTTCAGATGAGTCTTCTAGAATTAGATTTACTTAGGTTTCACTTGGTGGCTGTTAAATTTAGTATTAATGGCGAGGGTCGCGCTTTCTGATCTCAGTTTTGCAAGTTTTTATTAAATATTCTTAAAAATCTATCTGGGATTACCCATGCTGGTTACTCTTTGATGCCGACTTGCCTTGACTTGCTTACATCTGGAAGTTCTAATTTTTTATGCACATGAATTCCTGTACTGCTAAACTGATTGACTATTGGGCTGAATTATATCTTCCTCATATCTACTTTTGGAATATTTCAGATTCTTAGGGCTTTTAGGGTTCGTTGAATAGTCTTGGCTGTTATTATTTTTATTATGAAGTTCTGTAGGTTGAAGATCAAGAGACAGTTATTGCGTTTTTAGGTCATTGTATATTTTCCTCTGCAGATATTTGAATTGATTAGTATTGGCCTTTTCTCGAATATCCTACTTGTGTAAATCTGGGCTGTGTCGATGATTATATTTGTCGCAATTGGTACTTTTGTTGTACAGTTATCGATTTAAATGAATTTTGGGAAATTTGAGTAACGCAAGTCGGTCGGGATCTTTGGAGTGATTTGATTAATAGATGTGAGTTAACTTTTGTTCGAGTTCAAAGGGTGATTCTGAGGCCCATTGACTCAGCCCTTATTCGTATTCAGATGATTTTTTGATGCGTTTGGGCAGATATTGTTGAATTTGCTCCTCGTGCAGCCAAGGAGTTGGTTGGCTGATCCGCTCTCGTTATTAGCTGAGTTAATCAAGAGTATTTCTGATTTGCGAATAGTTTTTCATTTTTGTTTTATTTATATTGACTATAATATTATAATATTGTAGTTGTATTTTTTTGTACTGATCTAATTTACATATTTTTATTTATATGAGTACCTACTTAATGGTTCGCTATTACCAGTTATTTTTGAAACAAAAATAACAACTTATCATTTTTTCACTATGTGGTTAGTTTAAAATATTTTTTTTGTCTAGTTCCAATCAATATATTAGTTATTCATCGTAAATATAATTTGATAAACACGATTTGCATTTGAATTTTCTTGATTTTTTTCCAAATACTCAAGAGAATGAAATCAGTAGTATTAATATTTATCTGATAGTATGGAGACATCAAATAGTCAATTGTAGCTGACCAATTATTTTCTTCCAATCTTCATCGCAGTTCGAGAAAAATCGATAAAGAAGGTCTTAAAGTATTAAATTTTTTAGTCTTCGTTAAGTTCTCGGCATTTTGTAAACTTTGTATAACGGTGAGACTATTCGTATTGCTTTTAGGTGTTTCAGAAGTTAGAAAGTTAGAATATTTAGATTTTCGACCTTCCATGCGAATTGGTTGAAGATTGCATGCTGATAGCCTTTCACTAGATTGTAATTGCTAAATCACTGAGGACGGGAGAAGATCAATAGGGAGTTATTAGTGCGCTTAGGTTTCTAAGCTCTTAAATCGTAGTTTGCTAGTTCTCATAGAGTCTGTTTTTCTTTATTTCTTTTTCATTTTGTCAGTGCCACTATTGATAATATTGTTTTTTTAACTGGTCGGAGAGAGAAAACTTTATTACCGATGTTAGAATACCTTTGATCGATCACATCCTATTAAGCTCTCGAGCATTAACCGCCTAATTTCCATCTAAATTTCCTTTTCCTGGCTAAAGCGTTGTTTTATATTGGCGATGTTCATTCCCTTATCTAGCAACGGATAAGTCTCCTCTTTAATTCTCCCCATTTGATTCTACTTATTCGCTATATCCAAATATTTAGCATAGGACACATTATTGCAAACTTACTTAATAATGCTTCGAAAGTTATATATCTTGAGCATTTAGGTGTAGGAAAGTGTGTAGACTTTGAGTTAGGTAGAGCTTACCTGGGCTGAATAGGCCAGTTTGCAAGGGGTGCCACACTCGATTGTTTATTTCCACTCTTAGTAACTCAGAAAGTATCCTTTGCTCACAATCGAAATTTGCCTTTGTCTTGGTTTGCAGGATTTTTAGAGTTCATTGTGGGAATTTTTAGTAAGGGCTGCTTCGCCACTGCGGATCAGATAAAATCCATCAAATAAATCCCCTTCCTTAAAAATCCACTGGTTAATACTGAGTCTCTTCTATCGAAAAGAGTAGAGGATCGCTTAACATAGTTCATATTTCAGCTCATTAAACTTGGCAAAGAAGTTACCAAATATAAAATCTCGCTTGAATTTGCGCTATTGGTTTTCAATCTCGCAGAAAATCGAGAGATAATGTTATTTGTCAAGGATGGCCATCATGCAGTCTGTCTTGGCTACAATCAAAGCAATTCTCGGCCTGTTATACAATATGCCAAGCTCTCCAAATGAGGCTCCTTAACTAATAATCGAAATCTTTTTAAATTTAGCTATATCGCCCAACATGTGAGTCTTCGACAAATACATCTTGTCTTCAAACTAAGGGTCTGGCGCTTCGGGGCACTATCTCTTCTTGATCTTCTCCTGCTCTATCTCAACAATTGTTTTTTTCAAAAACACTAAAGCCTCTCCTTCGAGAATGAAAAAGAACTCGTCGGGGTCTGACTGATATTCTACAATTTAGCTATTAGAGTTGAAATAGGCTACTCTGAGAAACCGGGCGCATTCGTAATGTTTAGCACTGTATTTTTTAAAGAATTCGTAGTCTTTTGTGAGTTTAATTATAGCCTCAACCATCCAAGTTTATCGGATTGCGGTGTTGATAGAGAGAAGACCGTAAAGGATAGTACGGCGGATATTTGGGTCAAGGCTCGTGAGGAGAAGGCGTGTTTGGAGAAGGCCTTCAGGATTCGGGTGGCGGTTATAAGCATTGCATTAGGCTTGGATATTGACTGTGGTTTGATAGCTTTATCGTCCTGCGTTTTTTTTCATGTTTTTATTATTTTCTATTTTCTTAAAAATGTGAAAAAAATCGAAGAGAATCTAAACTGGACAATTTCTAGATATATAACAATTAATTACCGAATAAATATACATATATTTTATTTTCCAAAAAATATATAAAATAATAAAATAATTTATCAAAGAAACACTAAATGGTTAGTTAAATAAATTATTATTTTGCGAATATACGCTTAAAATTAATAATTAGGATTTTTTTATATATATATTCTTACTAAATTTGATTCATGATGATGTTTGATCCACTATAAACTAATAATAGTTTTTTTAATTAGAAGCATTACACATATTAGCTTGTTAAAAATTATGATTGTTCGACCAAAAAAAACACATCTCAAATATATATTGACATTATATTTACAATATGCTGATATAACATACATAGAGATAAAAAATATCAATGGGTTTTATTTACTCTTTTTTATGATGATTACAATTAAACGTAAACACTAAATATTTTAAAATATCAAAGTTAGATACTCAAATAATAAAAATCGTCTATCCTTGATTTCAGAAGGAGCGATTACATAATATTTTATCATTTATGGTTTTAATACCTTGTTCTCTTCATCGTAGCTCACTTATACATTTTATTAGTTTTCTTCTTTTATAAATAACATAACCATAAATCCTGCCTTTCAATATATATTTCCTCTAAAAGATTTGAAAGTGCCGATTCGACCGAAGGTGATATATGTCTGTCCTAGCCTCGCCCCTCAAGGATTTGCTTCTTATAAGCAGTATGTTAGCTAGTTAGATCCAACTCAGCTACGGTTTTGTGGATATTTCTTGTTTTATCAAGTTATGTCCTAATTTTGGGTTCGGGAAAGCCTACTTTATGGCAGAACTGGGTTATTTCTGCCTTAATCGATTTGATTTTACCGATGTTTTCCTGTGCTTCTGCTCGCAATCGACTCAGTTGAGGATCTGTTGGTGTTTTAACCTTCTGCCGGTCCTGAGTGTTTGGAGTAAAAGCGAAGGAAGACTTCAGTGGTGGCAATGTGCGGGACGTAATTGGAATAACTTTCATGAGTTCTTAAACTTTATTTGGGGCATAGTTAGAAACCTCTTTGTATTTGTTGTGAATAATTTAAATCAGAGATTGAACTTTTTTTTACGAACCAGGGACATTTAGTGTTGGGTTTTCCTAATTATTTAGCAAGACTTATTAATCATTGATTTCGATACTGAAATTTTTCTATTCTCTTAAAGAGGTGTCATTAAATGTTTATGCAGTCATCTAAAAGCCGGTATTATTCATCTTGTTTTTATTTTATTACTTTCCTAAGATAGAATTAGCTTCTTGAGGCAAGTTATTCAATCCAGAGTATAAGATGCAACTAGCTTTTGAATTTTAATCTGCTGTAGTTGTCTAGATTTTTCCATTGATTTATTCGATAATTTCGATGAGGCTCAAAGAGTTGTTATTTTTTTAATTATTATTGTGGTAATCCTTGTTATTTTAACTATTTCTACTATTATCAATGTTGTTGATTGATGAGTTTTTTATTCGACTTTGGGTCTTAGGTTTCTCTAGTGTATTGTGATTATTTTCATGAAATAATGATTGTGATGATTTTGATTCCTCTACCACTATACATTATTTTTTAGCAGATACATTTATATTGATGTTCTTCTTTTCTATAATATTTGTAGAAAACTTCGCTTCGGCAACTCTGTTGAAGAGTACTGCGAAAACCCTATTCTGAACTTCCTGGCAAAAAGAGTTAAAAATCACTTTTACATTATTGCTTTGGTCAGCATCCTGAGCTCCTCTTTCGAGACTCAGCCTTGCAATATATTTGAGAAAAAGCATTCTTGATATATTATAATGTTCTTTTAAAAATGGGAAAAAGGCCAGTCGGATTTTCTGTATCATATCAGGTGAACTTTTACGGCGTAACAGAACATATTCGTAGAGAAGCCATTCCACTAACATTTATCCAGATCCAACTTCATAGTTTTAACGTTCTTCGAAGTATTTTAGTTTAACACGATTAAGAAATTTGTCGCTTTAAAGAACGATAGGGGAATATTTAGCTGCCAAAGTATCGATGATGGTTTACAATTTCATAAAACTTTGTGGGTTCTATCAAATACTTTCAAAAATATTATTAGATACAGTTTTTTCTTTCCTTTCAGCAAGTAGTGTTTGCTTACGAATATTTAATAAATGACTTTATTTATAAAAATTATAAGTTTAAAGTGGTTTTACGTAATTAAGTATATATACATATAATTAAATAGAAATATGTATAAATAAATATGTATGTATGTAGAAATAATATGCTCTTATGAATTACACGGTT